>JABUQX010013551.1:52500-54744 GCA_015478945.1 Trachelipus rathkii
ATGTCATTTCTGAAAAACGTTGTGAGTGTTGAACTTGATGCACTGGCACGCAAAGCAGTTTTATGTTTTTCAGTATTTAAATGTTGTGTAATATCTGTTCTTCCTCCATGACTGATATTAAAGCTGGAAGAACATATGTTGCAACGAACACATGATTCCGTAAATGTCTTTTTCATATATGGGTATTCTTTCTCAAGGTCCTTATTGAAAACACATTTCCTCTTGCCTTTGGGGGCCATTATTTCAATTAATTTTAAATTTTCAACAGGCCTTAAAATTTAATAAAAATTTAGTGATATATATATATATATATATATATATATATATATATATATATATATATATATATATATATATATATATATATATATATATATAATACTATATATAAGTATATATATATAATATATATATATTATTTATATATATATATATATAATGTTAATTGTGAATAAGACGGCTCCCGACCCGTGAGTGCTAGAGAAATTTATTTTTAGTGTATAAAAATAATTTTTTGTAAAGTAAGAAATTTTTAAAATATTTGCATTATACATAAAAATTTTATTTCCTCAACTGTCACGGGTAAGGGGTAAGGGGTACGGGGGCGAATCCCTCATAGAAATACCCATTCTGTCATGCATTTGCATATATATATTATATATATATAAAATATATATATATATATATATATATATAATATTATAATATATACATAATATAATATATATATATATATATATATATATATATATATCGGAAAATGTATATCTCTACCCGTGAGTACTGCATAAATAATATATTTTTTAATGTATAAAAATAAATTTCTGTAAAATAAGAAAATTTAAAAATGCATTATAAATAAAAATTGTATTATTTATCCAGTACTCACGGGGTCAGGAGTGTAAATTTCTATTAAAAATATAACAATTAAAAGAACTAAAAAATTGCAAAAATGTTACTTCACATACGATTTTCAAATAAAATTCATAAAAAAAAAAAATTTGAAAAGGTGCTTTTTGTTAACTTCATGTCGATATTTTTGTAACGTATCTTTAATTAATCCCTATTTTGTTATGACTTATGAAACATAGGCAAGTTCAGTAAAAATGGCCTGGGTTTACGATTTTATAAACGGAATTATAATAATTTAACTATGCTTAGATTTAATAAATTTACATTACCTGTACTTGATTTTACGAATCCTACAAGAAAAATCAATATATTTAAAATATATTGAATAATAACTAAAAGTCCAGGAGAGCTCGTCTTATGCACAATTACAATATATATAATATATATATTAGGGATGTAGATAATATTTATAATAAATTAAATATATATATATATATATATATATATATATATATATATATATATATATATATATATATATATATAATATATATATATGTACTATAATATAATATATATATATATATTATATATATTATATATATATATTATATATATATATAATATTATATATATATATATATATATATATATATATATATATATAGATAATTAACTTTTAAATCACAAAAATAACTTGTTGTCACACAGAGCGATCAAAGAAGACTGTTATTTTTTTTGACATGTTTCGCGCCCTTCGCTTATTCACGTACATAAATTCAAAGACTACATCTACATGTTTCGAACATGATCTCTTCTCAGTTTTCCTGCCTTTATAAGTATAGCGATTTCATGCCTAGCCTATATGCTGCTTGCAGCTGCTAAATTTCAAGATTTATAATGTTTACCAACGTAAGTTGTAAAATAAGCATAAAAATTTGGATTCATTTTCATCTGTTTTAAAATACGGGACAATTGATTAAAAAACGGGACAGGATACAAAAAACGGGACAGTGGTTTGAAAAACGGGACTGTCCCGGAAAATACGGGACGTCTGGTAACCTTAGATTAGATATGTTCCAGACACCAGTGCTGCCAAAAATATTCTCATATATAGTATATGTATATATATATATATATATTTATTATATATTTTATATATATATATATATATAATATATATATATATATATATATATATATATTAATTGATAATAACATAAATATATATATATATATATTACACTCAAATTTAATTTTTTTTGTAAAGATTATGAATTGAGCCCTAAAGTAAATGAAAACGACGTAAATACTAATAGAAGGGGGGTTTGGTATTCTTGTTTTTTTTTAACAAAGTTAGTGAATGATGATAATTTTTTTTATGGCCAGAGA
>JABUQX010013552.1:0-12500 GCA_015478945.1 Trachelipus rathkii
AGGAGAAGATAAAGAGAAGAGAAGATATTAATACACAACATAAATGTAAATATAGTATTGATTCTTTTTTATCTTTATTTAAACAAAGGCAATTGTAATTTCCTAATATTATTCGAACTATAGAATAATAGACTAAAAATATACATTTTTAATATCTAGATATTGACTGTCTATAAGTATAGTAACTACATACATGCATTTTCACCATTGCATCATAAAATATATATTAACTATAAATAATTTTATGATATATATAGAAGTAAATAAATATTTATTAATTTAAGCCTTTCTCACCTTAACAAAGAATAGATTTTTATTTCTACAGTTATATTAATTTACCCTCATTTCTATAGACACTGAAAGCCAATTTTTTTTATTCTATACAAAAAAATATTTGAATGTTATAATAATATATTATTCACTGCAGATAAATAATATATAATTAATTAAATAATATTATATAATAATTATAATATAATAATATAAATAAATATATTATAAATAATAATATTAAATTATTATAATAATATAATTAAATAATAATATATATAATATATAATGACATATATAATAATTGGTCAGCCTCTGAAAGAGACCATCAATTATACCCATATCTCAAATGACTACTACAGCTAATCTAGGGAAAAGGGGATATAGTAACATTGGTATTGGATAATGTCATGGTCCAATTTTATTGATGGGAAAAACCTCAAAACTACAATATAGCTACAGCGAAAAGGAATCACATTTTTGGAATCCTTGGTAAAATTAATAATAATTTAGTTTATGATTAATAGTGTAAAATAAAAATAATAAAAAATAATAAAACAATTATTAGTTAACTTAATTAATATAAGTAATATTGATGTGGATGTAGCCTATTTTAATATAATAGAATAATTTAAATCTATATATCTTAATATATATTCAATATATAAAATAATATAATAGAATCTTTCATATAAATTATAAATTTATTAAGTATATTATTTTATTAATCACATAAATAGATAATTAATAAAAATAAAATAACCACATAGGAACCAAGTGGTATAAATAATGCACAGTATGAGCAGTAGTCAGGTAGATTATCTCACGGCCTTTCACGGAGGATAACTTAAAGGTGGATAGGTACATAGAATTCTACCAATACCTTACCGGGGAGGGTCTCCACGGGACACATAATAATATAATATAATTCCGCTCATTATGAATTATATATGTGAAGTTAATAGTCGTCAAGAAGAGGAGATTACACTTAATTACCTGCCCATCTTACCCCATAAGTCAGGAGGTATTAATAAGAGAAAAATCGATTAACCTCCATAACACACTATAGTGATATCTCATAACAGTCATAAGTGATCGAAGTCCCCCCACTATATCATGACTAATAATAGTATGTAATAAACCATTTATATAAAAATATAATGTTTCTTCCAAAGTTATTAGATCGTATTTTGTTCGTTTCCAGTTACTGTTTGGAGTTTGGAAGTTTAGTTCTATATTTTATTAATACTCTTTCCTTCCCCTAACTAAAAATTACATTATACTAAGTTAAACATTAATAGGATTATCATTATTAGTGATAAATTAGCATCAACCATTAGTAAATTATATCTTGAGAAATAATTTAAAATATTTAATATTTAAGTATAATACTAAATATAATTAATTATAATATATATATGAATATATATAATATATTATAATTATAATTAAAAATTAATATATAATAATAAAATATATTTAATTTATATTATATAATTATAAATACTTATGTTCTGTCCCAGCACCTCCCTCCAAAAAATAGCCAATTTTTAATTATATGTTTAATATTTATTTTGTTTAATTTAACATTTTACCTGAAATCTAATAAATATTTTGACAAGTCCAATTTCGAAAATTGTATTTGACTTTTACCAATGTAAATCTAAAGTTTGTTTTCAATTAAGATTAAGAATTATAATTTTTTTTATGATTTTTTATTTTTTATTGAACAGTTTTTTGAATTCGGATAAAATAATTTTATTGATCCAAGTGATCCAATAAGCAATGATTATTAATACACCTTTAATCCATGAGTAATGCTGTAATTGTAGTTATTTAGAGAATTAAATAAGTATGGATATTGATGCTTCTTCTAGAGGCTGAGCCTATAAATATATAAATATATAATTAAATTATAACTATATATATATACAAATTAATATTTTCAAATTTCTAATTTATACTAATTATTTCAATGTTATCATTATTTTCAATTAAAGCTTTATATTATTAAATAAATTATAAGTAATACTCAAAATAAATTACATTTAATTAATGCAGTACTAATATATATTAATAATATTTATTCAATTTAATTTTACCAATCATATAATATAAATAAATAATAAATTTCTACTCATTATTATAGTTCTGATGGGTTATATACTAAATTATGCATAGACTAATTAGTAGATGTATGAGTTAGTATTATTATTTTGTGAGTCGAAAGTATCAATAAGTTATCTTACATCTCACCACGAAGTATTATTATTAAATATATGAACGGTGAGCTCGGACATTATTATAAAATTCTACAGGTAGCACTATGATTATCAATAATAGATCATGGCGAATTGAATTATTTTTATACTGATTCTTAAAGTGGTCGATATTAGGTATTAGAGTTATAAGTTTAGAATCAAAGTTAGGTTAATCAGAACTTTTACAACTAGAGATATTAAGGTTAGGTTAGGTCAGGGTACTCTTAGGAAAATAATTATTGATATGAAAAAAAAATTCAATTTTCGACCAATAATAATAATAAAACTCTTAAACATGAAATTTCTTGATTATATTTATGTATAATATAGGCTTAATGTGAAAATTTTTTTTTATAAATGATCATACAAGTTATTGTTTTGTAAGGCGTATCAATGTAACATTTTACCTTATTAAATATTAAATATATTATAACAATATAAGATTTAATTATAAAATAAAACTAATGAGTTTACCTATTAATACAGACAATAATTATAAATAAAATTCAAGTATTATACATTAATAGTAATTATATAATAATTAATCATTACACTAATAATTTAATTAACGGGTATTGATACATATCTCTTACTATACTATAATATACTTACCCTATACTACTATACCAATATATATTATACAAGTATAAGTTAAATTATATATATAATTAAATATAATAATATATTAATTATTATAATAATAATAAAATAAATAATAATAATTGAGTCGCCTCTAAAATGATGCCACAAATCCTATATCATCTAAAAACTACAACATGCTACCGAAGAAAATAGGAATATCTTGACTATGGAAATCAGACTGAAATCCAAAAATTTATTTCAGTAGAGAAGAAATAGTTTTTATTGTGTAGCTAAGGACTCATTGCAAAAAATATTAATATTCTTCATATTTTTAAAATATAATCTACATGCGATAAAGGAAATATTTTTGGAAATGTTTTTTTTATTTTTAGATAATATTTTTATATATAATCGAAAATTGTAAATTATAAATAAAAAATATAATTAAATATATTGTTATATAATTTATAGTTTTTAATTATTATGATTTAATGTATTGTGCCTATATATTGGATAGATCTCTTAGGCTCATGTTAAAAAAATTTAAAAAATTTATGACTAATATATTAAAATTATTTTGTCTATTATAATTTATATAAAAAGATATTAAACCACCAATGTGGTATAAATTCACGCAAGTATGTAGCAGAGAGTTTTCAGGGAGTATACTCTGGACTTTCACCGAGAGTTAACTACTTGGAGAGTATTTATGACTTAAATATACCATTTACATAACACCCTCCGGGGAGGTTATACACGTGTCCTCACCAGATCCATTTGGTATAATTTTTTAAATAGAGGTGTTGTCAAAGGGGGATATCTCTCGCTCCACACCCTAATCTGGAGGTATGGAAAACAGATTCCCAGATTTACCCATAGTGTTGTTTACCCCGTCCGGCTACGAGTAGCCCCCTAATAATAGACAGTGTAATAAATTACACATTATATTACAAATATATATAAAAAATTTTTATTATAAATATTTCTAAATTCTATCCAAAATCAAATCTTTTCATAATTATATGCCAATTTTTTTAAGATATATTATATTATATATTTTTTTTTTTATATTTTTTTTTTATATATTTACATTTTTCTAAATATCTCTAAAATTTTATCAAGGTAATAACCAAATGTTTTTATATACTATTTTCGCTAGAATTTGTATAGAATAGTTTTTTCGAGTTATATTTAAATTTATGATTATTTTATTTTTTTTTTATTTTTATAGTTTTAATATGTTTTATATACGTGTATAAATGATATTGGTATGAGTACGAAAATCTTATATCATCTTTTTCATCGATTTAGGCTATAATAGATAATGGTTTTTGGATTGATTATATTTTTCTAAATATATGCCACTATTATGCAAAATCGAATTCACTACCGGATGTCGAACTTTTTTTATTAAATTCACCTTAGAAATTATATATTTATATTAATATATAATATATATATTTTAATAAATCATTAGTATTTCACTGCTCCACGAATGAGTATTCTAACTATTTGAATATACTGATAATTATCTATAATTAATATATTAATTTTATGTAAATTATTTAATATATAAAATTGTAATTATTTAAAATTATAAATTATATATAATTTTCATTTAAGGATTATGTCCATTACATATCTTTTAACCTCAACAATCCTTAAATTTTATAATTTTTATCATTTTGTTTGCAAAAGGATCTATGAAAGTGTCCAAGTGCTATAACGTATCAGAGTGATTTTTAAACTCATGTAGGTATTTTATAGTCATATTGTAGTAAAGTAGAAAATCTTCACCATTATACCAATATAAACAATTCTAATTTCTAGATTAAATTATATTGATATATATTTAACTAAAGAATTTAAACATTAACATCAAATATAAACTAGTATTGTCCTGTATTACATAGGATACTCTCATTACTTTTAAATAAACTTATGTTATTTCATTTACAAAGAAATATTTAAACGTTTTTATAAATATAGAATTACAACAGGAGATTTCTCACCCTGTTATGATAGGTTACTAGTGAGTTCAGAAATGTATTAGCAAGCTTCTACGCTTCATCCATGTACTTACGACCACTCCGGAACACTTCTTAAATCTTCTAATCTCATATCAGATTCAGTGAAGCTTCCGTAATGTCCAGCATCTTGTCACGAATCCCTCCACTAATTTTAAACAATTTTCACATTTTTTAGCTTATAATGATTATTTTAATGAAAATTAAGATTATAATAATAATACTACCACTTAATAATTTTAATATTTTCTCTTAAGATAGTTTAAAATAAAATAATATAATCTGTTATGTATTTTTCCGCCTACTTTTCGTATGAATAAATATAATTTTGATATAAACTTTTTCAGTATTAAAAAATTTATCGGTGTGTTAATTTTTGAAATATAATATCATCTGATATATTTTGAAGCCGTATAATATCTTAAAATCTAGAAAGAAAGTTGTTTAATCTGAAATAAAATTCAAGTCATCTTGAGGCAATACAGATAAGAAGATTGTTCAATTATATAATGCAATCTATTAAACTATTCGCTTACTTACAGCGTTTATGCACTCTTTATCCATTAGGTTCTCTATCTTGAATTTATTTTTCTCCACATATCACAACATAATGCACACTACCATCAACTTTCGACTCATTCTTTATCAGTTCTTTAACTCTGAATTTCCCAATACATGCGCGATTTTAAGGTCATCTCCAAATTCACCAACTCACTTTATTAATTTATATCTCCTCATCACTCATTCAATTAATATATCTCCATGAGCTCTTCCTATTCTAGTATACCAATTCCCCATTCATTCACACATTAATAAGATCTTCCGCTGATAGTAGGAGTCATATGATATAATGTAACTATCAACGAATCACATTGTTTCTACTCTTAGCTATTTTAAATGGTTATAAATAAAATAATAATAATAATAATAATAATAAAATTTGCCAATGATAATCCTCAGGGATTCATTATAACGTGTGGAATCCAGTTTCTTTATTTCTATATAGTTTAAAGAGCAATATGACTTCAGTCACTGTGAGCATACATCCTTGTCTTCTCTCTTCCAACATTACCCTTGTAATAATTAACTACATAACAGCTATACGTAGCTAGAAAATCTATTTTAAATTCACTCCTATTACCTTCCCCAATTCGTCTCGCATCATCACATAATCCAATAATTAAATTCAGTCTTCTCTCCTTCAATGCAAATCCAAAGATACTTATTCATCCTCCACTAATCTAACTATATAGTGTAGCTCACATTTATAATGTACAGCGATTACTATAAGTGTAAGGTCCTATTATATCATCATAGTATCCCAGGATCAGAGACTCGGATATCATCATTTCTATATTCGTCAGTCCTGCTCCACCGAGGCGCAATAATTAAGGTGATATTACTTGAGCAAGTAATAACGTAAAGTTATCTCATCAGCTAGCGCTCTTCTAATATTAATATATTACTAAATATATATATATATAAGATTATTCATTATTAAATAAATTATAATTTATTAACTATATCCCACGGTTTTCTAAAGAGAGCTAAATAATTTAAACTACTTATTTATTATATATATGGGCTTTATATTATTTAATTGGGAATTTAGATTAAACTAACCAAATTCTAACAACCGTTACTTAACATATATATAATATATCACATTAATTAATACTGGTAATAATAATATATATAATATAAATATATAATATATATATTATATATATATTAATATATATATTAATATAATATATATATATTTAATATTATATATATATATATATATATATATATATATATATATTATATATATATATATATTAATATATATATAGTTATATATATATATATTATAATTGTATATATATTATTATATATATTATATACTATCATTATATATAATATATATATATATATATATTATATTATAAATATATATAATATATATAATATATATTAATATATATATTAATATATATATATATATATATATATATTTAATATATATATATATAATATATATATATAATATATTAATATATATATATTATGTATAATATATATATATATATATATATATATATATATTAATATATCATCTATATATTTATTTATCTAATTAATATATATTATAATTAATTATATATATATATTTAAATTAATATTCATAAATAATATATATATATATATTATTAATAATAGATGTGCCATATACATTTATGGATTTTAATGCTGCTATTGGTCATACAAGAATTCTAGACAGAATTTAACTGCCAATGAAAAAAAATAAAACATTTAAAACGATTGCGGAATATGAAAAGTATACAAAGAATAGACTTTCCGCAGCCATAACACACAAGGTCACATAAACAATATCTGTCAGGTAAAAGAGAACAAAAATTAGACAATATGCATAGTTTATGTCAAATTCTTCACTTTAAAAAGAATAGAGGTATCGCTAGTATAAAATAAAGGCCTTTTGATTTATCCTCGTTTTCGCCAGAAGTATCAATCTTTCCAACTTAAGTTGTGAACAAATTTTTGGCCTGATATTAGCGTTTTTAATCGATATGAAAGTATGATAAACATCGCCAATACTTATCTTTACCATATGACAAGTGGGAGCCATTATTTATGAGAGTAAAATTTAAAGGGTGCTTTTGCGAATACATATGGAATTTGTTTTCTATACTTACTCCAGCGCTCTTGATATTCAGTTCTTTAAGGTGCTATTGGAATCTTGGGCAATACATAAATCCAACCAAATTAATTCTTATAATTAGCAATTGTGTATAAACTTGGTACATAAAAATGTTCGTGCAAATATTGGCGAAGCTAACCTAAAAATCACGAAATAACCTCCACTTTATTAATATATATATATATATATATATATTATATATTAATTGCCTCGCGATGATATAAAGAGATATTAGTTCCTGCCAAACTATTCCTTTTTAGTAAGAGGCCTCCTGAATAATTAAGGTGTTAAGGCTCCTGGAGTACCTCAACCCATCACTTAACGAGGATGAAAAAAAAGGTCATATACTGTTTAAAGAAATTTTTATACAGGAATGAATTTATGTTAACAGTCAGAGAGATAGAAAAGGCGTTTCTGAGTTATGTTTATTTATAGTAAAACTTTGTGTTAAAGCCTGGTTTACAACACCTTATGTACATAAAGCTCCAAATCACTTTCTTTTGTTCGTTAAAAGCCAGTTCTTTACCAAAATATAAATCGTGAAATATCAGAGGTTCCTCACTATTTCCACAAAAATATACAGAACCAATATCCTCTACAAGCTTAACATCAGAACTTTTTATCTGCATAATAAAGCATTATTCCTACGCACATATTGAAATAATCAGTTTTATGTAAGATAAAAATATGTTATACATGGTGCTATAAGATAATCAAAGACCTTTAAATAAACGATACGGGATTTTGTGTGCAGAAGCATTGGTAAAGACTTATAGCTACACAATAAAAAGGAATATTGCGTCTAATTTAGCAGAATAGTGGAAATGCTATGACTTATGCATTATGCACACGACAAACATATATTAGATTTTTTTAGAACGATCAATTCTACTCTATTCGGGTTTTGGTCTTTAATATGACCAACCAAACAGGTGAGTAAATCCTGAAATGAACAATACAAACAATGTTTGATCAAATATTTTGCAAATCAGGGGTTAAAAAGTCAGTTATGATAACAAATTTTGCTGCTTCGAAAGAGAATCTATAATTAATGAGCAAATACACTTTGAAAAGATCGTAGGAAAAGTAATATAACAGCCCATTTCACAAACAAAAATGAAGAACAAAGAAACTACATTCTTACAGTTTTCAGTGCGTACCGTGAACGTTTCCCAAATATTAATTAATGGAAGTTATCCAAATGATTAACAGAATCCCTCTCTTTTTATATTAAGAATAAATTATATTAATTATAATAATCAAAGATAACAACAATACTGATAAATTCACCATATTATTAATGTTCTAAGACAATTAAATTTAGAATTCTGTTGACTAAAATTAAATAAAATTAATTACCTATCTAAGATTTGCACATTTTCTTATATTATTTGAAATCTCCCCACTTTAAGCACAATCTAAAACGAAAAAAGTTAAATACAAAAGTAATAGAAGTATGCACAACATTATTATATATATGAGATTATATATATTATGCAATAAGATAAAAAAAATAATAAATATGTAAAATCTTTCCATGAATAAATCGCTCGTCCACATTTTAATGTATAGATTACCAGAGACAATAAGTGAATGAGTTCTTCCATTCTGGGAGTGATTCTATTACTTGTTAACCATAGAGGCGAAATAGATAATATTTGTATATATTAAACAAGTGTTCAATTCTTGCTTGAAGATACTAGACTAGTTTTTTAATCGCGAGCTTGAGAACCAAAAAGAATAAATTTTAATTCTTAAAATATTGTGGGCCTTACACAATAAATGCTGTTCGAATAATACTCCATAATTATTATGGCATTACTTTTATAAAAAATATTATGCGATTTCGATATATATATTATATATATATATATAATATATATATATATATATATATATAAACTAATATATTATGACAATATTATATATATAAATATTTTTATTTATATATAACTATATATATATATATATATCGAGATTATAGAAGATATATATATATTAATACTTTAATACCTGAATATATTTAATATATATATATCAAATTATATATATTATAACTATAATAATAAATGATTATAGAATAAATAGAGGTATACACTCAGTAGAAATGAATGCCATTCTTGCTTGCGGCACACAAGTATATCTACAGGTATATATATAATATTATATATATATATATATATATAATATATATATATATAGTAGTATATATATTATACGAGATAGCATATATCAATTAATCATTATTATAGAAAAGAGGATTCTCTTCTCCTTTCTTCCCCCTATTATATTTGTACATTTTATTCCTTTACATAAAAGATCCGTTTTTAATGGTACAAATATTATTTATCCTTCATTTTGTCTCTGAATTACTAATCTTGACAGCTCATTTGTTGCAATATTAATGATGTGTTTATATCATAGGAAATGAGTTTTTTCGATTTTTTAACGGCGAAAGAGAGTTTTATTCTGTAAGTTATATTTTAAAAGGATGTGCTGTACTTCATCAAACTTCTGTATCATTTAGTTTCTTCAAACAAATTTGAAATAAGCATCATGTTACATTTTGTGAAACAAGAAACCAAATTTTGCATCTAAAACTGTCACAAATTAACCAGCAACGAACTCTATTTTAAATAAAATCTATTCAAACAAAGTCGAGGAGTGAAATAAAAAAATAAAAAATATAAAGAAGCAAATTTTAGCTCGATTAATGAATGAAGCGTTACTTACTCTTCTTACGCTTCTAAAATTAAAATTCTTTTTGTGTAGTTTGGATGAAATTTTTTTACCACACACTCGGATAGATCTAGTCATTTTCATTAATAAGCTTTATTAATAAGTTTTATTATTATTTGTTAATGGTAGATTTCGAGTTATGAAAGGAGGTGAGGGACATTTGAAACTATGTAATTACTCTCATAAAGCATACAGAATCTCTGCACCGAAATGCAATCTGATTCGTCCCTTTCACGATTCACTTAACAGAGGACATCTCTAGAGTACTCTCATCATACACTAGAGTGCCTGTGATTTGCGAGGGCAATAACACCCCCCCATACTCGTCTTCACGTACATCAAATACCCTTACAGGCACACATCCAACCACTTGCAATTTCAAACTTAATAACGGCAAAAGAACACACTGCTTCTGAGAAGACTTGATCGAAAGCAATGAAAGAATACCCCTCGCCAGATCTTCCCCATCATCACTAGACCAGCGTTAGTTCCGAAGTTATTCTCGCAATAAGAGTTAAAATTAGTAGAATTAAGTTTTTTCTTTTTTTAAATCTACAGATTAGGGAAAAATTCTAAAACTTTGTAAAGAACGAGGGTTAAAGTGATTGGATGATAGTTAGAGGATTTAGAGAAGCCCGTTTTCTTCGACGCAGATCAGGAAGGAAAAACAGTTTACTAAGGCTTGAATTAAGAAACTGTAAAAAATACGATATGATATTACAGGAAGAATACCATCAAAATCTTAAGCTTTCGTATGGTATTAAGTTCAGAGAGATGGGAAATAAAATCTTTGGAAGATATTGCAAGGTGGGGTGTAAAGGAGTTTTTTTGGGAAATGTAGAAGGAGAAAGAATTCCGAAATCGTCGAAGTTTTTAGCAATAAGATCAACTTCAGCATAAGGTAAAATAATAGTTATGTAATAGTATTGCAGGGGAGGGATAGTGGAGGAAGTAAACTTAGAGTTTATTGACACTTTTTGCAAAATGCCCGAAAGAGGAGAAAAAAAAAATTCTATCACGAAGAATAGATTTAGCGCTATTTTATTGTGACATATAAGTTGCTTGAGTTTCTAGAGTTCGAAGACGACTATATATATATATATATATATATATATATATATATATATATATATATATATATATATATATATATATATATATATATATATATATATATATATATATATATATATATATATATATGATATAAGTGCTAAGTGAAAACGCACTTTTATATGTATATATAATCATTCCTATAGTCTTTCTTACCTAACTGGGTTTCGAACCCACAACCTCTCTGTTGGTAAAGCAGGCGTGTTACCACATGACCACGATGAGCTTAAAGGAAATCTACCGTTTACTTCTGAAAGATTACATCTTCCCAGAAGAATAAGGTACGTCAGTCTGACAGTGAACCTTTGGCTGACCTGTTTTACCAACAGTGAGGGCGTGGGCTCGAAACCCAGTTAGGTTAGAAAGCCTAGGGATGATTATATATACGTATAAAAGTGCGTTTTCACTTAGCACTAATATCATGCATACAATGTGAGTCCCGAATTGTACTTTCTCCTAACAAGACCCTGTGTGACCCCTGACCCGAGTGTGAGAGGGGAGGGCTGCCAAAAGTTCACTGTCAGACTGACCTGTCTATCTTATTATTCTGGGAAGATGTAATCTTTCAGAAGTAAATAGTAGATTTCCTTTTAGCTCATCTTGGTCAGGTGATAACTTGCCTGCTTTACCAGCAGCGAGGGTGAGGGTTCGAAACCCAGTTAGGTAAGAAAGCCTAGGGATGATTATATATACAAATAAATGTGCGTTTTCACTTAGCACTAATATCATGCATACAATGTGAGTCCCGAATTATACTTTCACCTATCAAAACCCTGTGTGACCCCTGACCCGAGTGTGAGCGGG
>JABUQX010013552.1:15000-71715 GCA_015478945.1 Trachelipus rathkii
GCACAAACAAGTCAGAGCCGCCTTTGCCTAAATATTAAGGATAGAGACAGTAAGTGGGAACGGAGTAGGGTTTGATATCAGAACGTTCAAACACTTGAGAATTTGGTTTAGGATAAGAGGTGATGTCTAGAAGAGGAATGGTGATATTCCACAACAAAGTTTCAAATTAGAATGAAGTTCGCAAATATTGCATAAATTAATAAAAAAATAAGACTAAGTTCCAGAACAACCTAACACTTTCGTAGTGGAACCAACCTCTCCATCGGAATACTGCAAACTTTCAGGTGATGTTGAAGAGAGGTGTGGATGTAGGGCTATTTTTTAATGCCGTTCAGCTGGGTTTCTCCCAGCATAAGTTTGCACACGAACGACATTTTAAAAAGTTAAACAGTGTACGATTGTGTAATAGTGCGTGATATGTGTGATAAAAGGAGGGAATGTTGTACAAACATACACACCTTTGTAGAAAGAATATATGCCATTATAGAATTGTAGCTATGGATGAAACTCGAGTGCTATGAGAGAAGGGCGCATGATATGGATTTCTAGACTTCACTTCCCAGACAGCTATAGTATGCCTCTGCAAGTTTGTATTAAGGTTTGATATAAAGTTGCCTGGGCAGACTTGCGAGAAAAAAACTCGCAGCAAACTTGCAGCAAACTTGCAGCAAGATTTTATATTTACTTCAAATTTAATTTACTTAAAATTGCATGGACCAACCTACATAAAAAAGCTTGGGAGAATACCACACTAACACATGGACATCCACCCAGAAACGAATTTTGGATCCACACACTATCAATATGAATAATAATGTATTTGAGTCTATGAAATATATAAATAATTAGTCGATACCCAAATTACCCTTGATCGACTACAAATATAATCCCATGTATAGAGCATTATATTCTAGGACACCCTCTATATATATTTATTATATATGAAAAATTCCTGAAATAAAGCTAAAATGTCAGCCTTTAGGAGTAGAATTAGCATAATTATATATGGTACTGTATGTATATATATATATACTATTAGTGAAAGCTTTATTTTATATATGTAAGTATATATATATATATATCTGTGGTATCAAATGCAATATTATACAATATATATAATAACATTATAATTGTTGGGTATGATATTGTTGGGGTAATGCCCGCTTACACGTATTATATAATTTATTTATAACCTAGTAATTACCTACAGAGAAGATTACATACATGCCATTTTATCGGTATTTTTGTTCCAAATGTATTACTTTGGGTATTACCTGCCAAAATATAGAGAAAGTCGAGCATATAGTCCCTGAGTTCTATCCCCAAGAGAAGAGCATGGAGAAACGCTAATTACAGAACCAGCACCCTCCCATAGGAGTTAAAGTAGGGGGAGGTTAAATATTTAAATGAAAGAATGAATGGTATTTTATAACAATGATGATAAACGCTTTAAATAATTTAAATGATTAAAAATTTTTCGAGGACCTCTAGTTGGTCGTCTAATAATATTGTAAATAAAAATAATTAATTAAATAATAATATAAAAATTAATAATAATAAAATAAATAATATTAATATATATAAATAACAATATTTATTAGATATCTAATTGTACCATATTATATAATAGTAAATTAAAAAAGAGTGGTTATCATTGGAATTATAAGGGGTAAATTATGATAATAGTAATTAATAGTATTTAAATTTAAGCATTGGATAAGTTAAGTAAGTTAAACCGTAGACTAAGTTGCTATATACCCTGGCATGGTACATAATAAGGCAGGTCATCCTCCTTCCAGACGATAGACTCTGAGTGTTCAGAGTTAATTGATTAAAATCAGTATAGTAACCCAGGTTGCACTTTACGCTACCTCAGCTTAGTCCGAGCCTATTGGTCCTCACATACTATAAAAAAAATATTTTTTATTTGTTATAACTTCGGTTGCTGAAGATAAGGGATGAAAAGTCCCTGTTATAAATATAATATATATGTATATCAGTAATGTTAAGGAAATTAATAAACTTTAATACCTAATCAAATATAATAATATCAAAGAGAGTGCCACATCACTGGACTCAGGTAGTAAATTGAATTTAATCCCTATAGATGGAGACAATAATATTAATCCAGATTATGGTCATAATGCATAAAGCTGCTACTGATACATGTAATTAACATATACTACTTGCGCAATTGTTACATATCACTAGATTTTGGTTTAAAAGAGAACTTATGATAAGCAATTGTTAAATAACAGATTTAAAGTTTTGTATTGCTATAAGGAAATTACTCCTGTAATTTTAAAAAAAAAATTTGATATTTCAATATTAATTTTGAGACAGATATGTTAACAGATATTACACCAGAACAATAAAGATAATATGTATAGATAAATATTTATGTAATAACACAATTTGTAGTGATAATAGCCTTCATTCCTCTCTTTATATCAAATTTTCTTTTATTTTCTGTAGTCCTGTGAACTTTTTAAGCGATTTATAATCCTATAATTAATAACTTTTGTATTTGAAATTTAACATTTATTTTATAAATTCATATTTTAACCTATATGGAAATTTAATTGATTCGAGAAAAGGCAGCCTTAAATTTGGTGAACGTGGAAACTTCGTTCATAAAGAATTTTGGGTGAGGGAGAGAATAAACGCGGATGATTCGTAAAACTTAAGAATAGATAATGATGACGGGGATATCCTTATTCTAATATACGGTGAGACTGTATAGTTTGATTCTCTATTCCAGTGCCCATTTTTAAAGGAGAATAGCCTCGCTCTTTTTTTATATAAAAAGCTACATATATAAATATAGCGTGTGACACCCAATAACTTAATCCTCACCTATGAATTCCCTCATAAATTATTCAGATGCAAACACATATAAAGAGTGAGAGATTTATTAAATTTATCTAAAAGCGAAAGATTTTTAAAGAGAGCGGCCCATCGGAATGGAGTTTTCTCATCAAGTGTGTTAAAAAGAAATGATGGTCGTTATAGTGCGAATCGTTAATCGACCTTTAGAAAAGCTTAATTCGGTTTGTCATAGATAAATGACGTATGTGCGTGCACCTAAATTATAAATGAGATATTATAGTTCGCTTCATGGTTACAAAAATTTATTAAGTCAACTTGGTAATAGTAACTAAACTTCCTAATATTGATTCCTTACCTATATAAAAGTTGACTCGATCAATACAATATTTTAATTTTAATACAACCTAGCGTTCGCTAATTTTTCTTTCAATGAATTGATAAGGTGATAATATTTATATAAAACAAATGTTTATTTAACATGAAGAAATTATTTATGTTTATTAAAGCCCTTCAAAGGCTTCCCGGTGGTACATACTTAGATATCTAGATGCCCATTTTATGATAGGGACCTAAAATGATTTTATTACAGATAGTAACCCTAACTGATGGTGGTATTATAATAACAAAGTATTGGAAGATGTAAAATATTATTGGTTAATCTCCAATAAGTTCCAGTTATATAAACTTAAATACAATGCACCAATTATTGGGGTTAAAAAGGTTAAAGTTTCCACCTGGATTTTTTTTACTTAGGAGCTATGTTCTTTCCTTCGATTGACTAAAAGAAATACTAATTGCGATATTAGGTGGAGCAAGCAGCGTGATCTAGAAGTTAGAGTATCTGCCTATATATGCATCAGGCGTTGAATAAGTTTACGGTAGAATTTCTTTTTTGAGTGAAGCTAACCGGCTAAAATCAATCTCATATTTATGTAAATATCCTCAAAGTGGACCTGGTATTCTAAAGAATCCCATAGCCTTTCACAATAATGCTAGGATCGAAATGATCTATTAATAAGAGTTATACTAGGAGCAAAGATATTCACATGAACCTAGTAAAGGTAACAAAAGTCCCTTTGTTGAGATTACTCTCTCTTTCGCAACGTAATTGGTATGTACACAGACCATTTCCAGGCCACTGTCTTTCGACTCCATTCCCAACAACTCAGATAACTAAGTGTGCGTATTCGTGCGAGGATTAAGTATTCGGTTCAGAATTTTTTATTTTTCACCATACCTTCTCTTCAAGGATTAGTGGTGAAGATACAACAACTATCGCCTAAGATGTTTTTTAACAAATTCTATTCTGTCACGCTTGCAACATGTATAGTTCACCTATAATATGAGGAAAACAGCGATAATTTTATAGACCCTTCTTAATAAAACGAAAAAATATCAGCGGATGGCGTAGACCCTGTCTTGTTGAGAAGTCCATTTTTCTAGAGAAGTACGCCAGCCCAACTACAAATGGCCTATTTTTTTTCTGTTCTTTTAACAAATTTCTTAACATACCTCACATTACCACTTCTCAGCAATACGTTCGCCTGCCATTAAGAGCTTCAGAACCAGCCTGTGGCTTCTCAATCCAGTTTGTATTACTCAGAATTTATTTTGTCCAGAGCTGAAGCAAATTAATCCCAAATAAAGGGCCATTGTTCTATTCAATACGCTTAGAGTAATTATATTATGATAAGTTGCGCGGATAGTGAAATGAAGGCGCACTCCTTCCGTAGAGATCTCGGGGAATTTCTTTTTGCTGCCCAGTGAATTTTAATTTCTTCTGATTTTTCTTTTCTAATTTTTTGTTTATAGATGTGGTCTTTTTTATTATGAACTTATCTATGGAGATGCAGAAGTATACTTCTACCAAAAGACAAGAGAGAGGAAATAATCTTTCCGGCGCTGTTATATTATCGATGAATAAGCTTTATACATTTAGAGGTAACTTCAACAAGAGATTAAATTATATATGTCAAAAATTCAACATTTCCCCAGACTTCTTGTATTCCAATGAATAATTTGAGTACAAATAATATTATATTATTAGGCGCAGAGACTCAAGAAAGACCTAGGTGCGTATGCGCGTGCCACGCGCGTCAATAAATCTTTGGTAAGAGCCATATAAAATAAGAATACTGTGTGCCATAAACATAATTTTCATTGCTTATATAATTTTGAATTGTATACCAAAGTAAATATATTGTAAGATGGACGCGTAGTGGAGCTTTATTGCCTAAACATAGAGACAATTATATGAGAAGGAGGACTCGCTATATTAGGCAGTACTTCATACTACATCACGTGTGTATGGAGCTAATCTAACCGAAAAATCAAATCAATGCGTATTAATAAACAATATTTACTTGCAAATACTTAATTATTGCCCAAGTATGAGGGATTAGACATGTATAAAATTGTATTGGTGTGAGTCACCATGAGGATAAGAACAGTCGACACTGATATACTGCTAAATTTATTGATATAAGTATGTTAGCGCGATGACTTTACTAGCACTGAGCCCACGCATGAGAGTACCGGCCATCTATATATATCATTTCACGCAACCAGAGGGTACGTAAGCTTAATCCTAAAGAGTCCGCATATCGGGATCTTCGCACATCGACCATTCTAAGACCTGATGACTGTAGGCGCTAATATTAAACTTTGGTATAATTGCTATGAAAATAAAGCTTTTTCCTATTGGTACTTTAACACGACCACTGAGATTGAAGCCAACAACTGTCTGTTTCGACACAATGAAAATCAGTCAGCCTATGCTAGCGAAGCGCCATAGTCTGGAAAGATCTGCCAAAAAGATCGAGTACTCTATCCTATTTTAATAAAGATTTAAAAAAACAAACGTAATTGCCTAATTAAATCGTTACTAACTAATAATTAATTATAATATAAATAATTCTATAAATACGGAGTTAAATAATTAAAAAGTTTAATATTTATATTTGACACTTATAATACATTTACGAATTAATTTAATATAGAAGTGAAATAAGCGAATTATTATAGTAATTTATGTTTATTAAATGTAGTTTTGATATTCTTTACAAAAGATCTTTTATAAGAATAATATTAGAACATATAGTTAATATTATTCTACAACCGAAGTACTGATAAGATACAGCAGTCAGAGGTTTATCGCGTCGATCTTTGATAAAATACGGCATAGAGAAAAGTAAGAAACAAATACGTGATAAGAGTGAATAGATTAAAAAATAGAAAACTTCTATTCTATTAAATAGTAAAATAAATAGTAAGTAATTTAAGAATATATAAATATTAATGAGATAGATTGTCTGGTCTTATAAATTTATTTCGCTCAGTAGTATACCACGTATTTATAGTAACTACTTCATGAAAATAGCTGTGCAGTATATATAAAGTTAAATAATAAGGCCTAAATACCAAATAATATAATAGAGGCATTTATATGTACGGGTGATATATATAATCACTAAATAATATATTCCACCACCTCATACTTTCTCGGCTCCAATACACAGAAAATAGGAGTTTACTGTGATTCCTATTCTAAGTCTACTATATGCAATAAAAATAATAGTAATTACGCAAACTAATACTACTACTGTCTCAGTCACATGTTCAAAAAAATAAAACGGTTTTCCAAGGTATCATAATTCCCTCTATATATTATACCCAAATTATCTCTGAAAGTCTTCCTAAAATTTAAGTACTGCCATTTCTCATAGGAACCTTATATAAAATTTTTCCACAAGGTAAATAATATGAATAGTCACTAGATCTAATCAGATTGTGTCCTATATAATAAGTAGATCAAATAACATGACAAATCTAAGTAATGAATTATGAAGCATGTAACTCAAGTGGAATTCCTTAAGCTTATATACCTATAATTGCGAGAGAGGATATCATCGCTAAAGTATTAATCGAACTAGGCTACAGCAAAAAGAAAATAGGCGAGAGAGAGTTCGTTTGTAATTAATTTATGTGGCTACTACGCTACAGTAAAAAGGTCCCTATGTTTTCGTCATCCCTGCCGCCTTCAATACAACAAGAAACAAAATATAATTCAGGGGAAAATTAGTTGATTGTCATCATCTATAAATTACGCAGTCTACTAATTACAAGTTCTTGTGGGATTGCTCCCTACCGTGTTTATTATTATATTTCGGCAGGTTCTAGGTGTTACGAAGTTGCACAGTCGCATGTTCGAGGAAGTCATGACTGGGTGGTGGTATGATAGCTCCTAAATAAAGATCTAAATAATATTTGGTGCACAAACTACAATTAATCTTGTAGCTTTCTAAACTCATAGTCTTTAAGATAAGAACCCACTAGTTGCTCGGATAGTCCCCATAGGAATATCATACGAGAGATCAGAAATGTAGGGCTCTGTGTGTTTAGGTCTTAAAAGTGGGCCCTGCCTGAACCCTGGCCGATGGGTTGTTAAAATTACCAACCCTTCCCTAATACCTATGGTATGGTGTTGTCTTCCTTTACACCAAAATCTTACTGAGGTAACTCAGCAGCCGATTCCGCAAGAATGACACGGTCTTTAGTGCCCACACACTTGTATCGTTTGAGGTTCAAGAAAATGAATCCTAGACTATAATAGCAGCTTTTAATAATCACACTACAATGTATTACTCGAGCTCCATAGTCTTACTTTGCCTACCCAATCGTGAGATCAGGCCAAATTAGCTCAGAGACGATATCATTACTGTATCCTTAAAGCTACCTGCCACCTGGTTTGGCGCAGCCGC
This sequence comes from Trachelipus rathkii, assembly GCA_015478945.1. Taxonomy (NCBI): domain Eukaryota; kingdom Metazoa; phylum Arthropoda; class Malacostraca; order Isopoda; family Trachelipodidae; genus Trachelipus; species Trachelipus rathkii. The sequence continues at coordinate 22,590 of JABUQX010013552.1, forward strand.
TAGTGGAACACACCACAGAATACGATACATCAGCTCTATACTCTCTAAAATTTGAAATACAAGTCTAGATGATCCACAATGATAGGGTTATCAGAGGGCATAACATTATATTGCTGGTATGCAGGAGCAGAGCACCACTATTCTATTATGATATAATTAGCTCGAGTCAATACCATATATTCTTGCTGCCTCTGCTATGTTATCGCCTCTTATGTATGTACCCACCCATGTTAACTGATAAAAGCCAGTAATAACACCTCCGATCGGATGCAATAAACCAGAACTACTTTATGCGCTAAGTTGTATAAAAACCAAATAAGAGGAGTATGTCCTCTAGTTAGAGATTTAAGAACGAGTCCAGATATAACATTGTCAGGCTTAGGCAAGCACGCTTGCTGTGGAGGTATTATCGAAGGATATACAGTACTATTAGAAAGGTAAAAACTAACATCCCGATTTATTTAACATTCCACATAAATTAAATAATATACTAAGAATAAAGCACTATGAATCCAAAAAGGTATAGATACTCAGAAAGTGACTAATTACAGGAGGATGACCTCCTCTCTTTCGTCACTAATTACGACGACATGGGGATAAAGAATACAAACCGTCCTAGAACGAGCTGTCTACATTGAGGAATTATTATAAAAGGGTTGCCTCCGAGCAATGAAAGCACTCTTAAATATCCTGAGTGATGCTTAATAGAGAGTTTTAAAATTCGCGCCTCTGTATTTATATACACATCATTCATTTGGGTACTTAATATACTCTTTCCTATATAGTCTCATACTCCCTCGATATCCTAACGATATCTACTATATCCTATATTATCTTTTTATTAATATACTTAAAAGTTTGATCAGGAAAGGGTTCGGTGTACTATTCACAGGCACATTTTATTTCAACAGGATAACTGTAAGTGGCTTTCATATGTTCCTAAGGTATGCAAAATTTTTATAATGTTGAGTTTACAATATTAGATTAATATATATATATTATTAATAAGAGGCACCTTCAGCTTAAGTTAAATGGTATACTGTATTTACTCTTTTAATTATTAATTATTACATCTATCTATATTATCTAATTTTTATTATTGATTTAGATTAATAACAAAATTATTCTGAGTCTTCTATCAGAGGGAGTATCTAACAGTATAACTATTATCGTGCAAAAGATATCATACTTTGTATCAAATAGCACAACCGTTTCCCTGTGTTCGACTATTACTAATGTTTTCATTCTCGTTTTTGTATCATGGTCATTAACGGTTCACCAGACGTGGCTACTGTCCCAAACGGGATTGTGCCCGTGCAGGTGGTGAGTCGAGCTTGTAAGATGCTTATACCCTAAACTGAACCCAGAGAGCTAACTGATCATTATTTCCTACATCTCTTAAGGTATACACGAAACTATTGAGTGGCGCGCTATTAAACTACGGGTTTGTCTATCTAATAAAATTTAATACATATTGGGCCGAGTATAATTTTAACCTATTCCGGGTGAGTCAAAAGCTTAATATAATATATTATCTCTGAACATCTCAAGTGACCAATACCACGTACTCTTTGAATAATTAACTCCTTGATTGTGTTGAACGATGGGGTGTTGGTCGTGAATAGCGTAGATAAATATTTCCTCCACTAAACACGCACCTCTGAGGTAGAGCCTTATCATTTAGAGGAATAATACGAAAATACACTGAGAGGGCAAGTAAGGGCTTGATCCGTCTTTATTTTCTCTATTTTGGTCCGGGAATACCAAAGAAGTAAACTACCATCTGTGATTGGCAAAACTGTTTCATTTGAGTTCGTCCGTAGTGGACATGTGTAAATTGCGAATTGCCATGTAGGCGCTGATCTCTGTATTGTGAAATAAGGCGTAAGCGAGTATAGTGGGTTCGATATAACCGACAAAATAAGTTCACCCAATCAAAATAAAGAATGATCAGAATCTTTTTGAGTAAAAATACTTGTATTGCATACTTTATAATTCATATAATGAAGGTTGGCCTATTTATTATATATAATATTATATTCCTCTATTTATTTCCCTCTCTTTATATATATACTTTAATTATAGAGTAGAATAAACTTAATAATAATAATAGTCATGATAATAACTATATATTGTTATATTAATATTATTGATAATCTTAACTATTTTATTATGATATATAATACTATTTTCATATGTTTCGACAAATTACAATTTATTTAATTTTATCTGGATTTCCTAATTAGTACTTGTGAAATTGAGTACAGGAAAGATATTGATGCAGAATCTATATATCAGCTAAAAAGTCTATGTTTGATTGATTAACGAGTTAGCGCTGTTTTCTTACGGGAAACAGTATTATCGTTATTACGAACAGGATTGCAAACCAGATGAAAGGTAACCTAATTTGTCATTAGAGATTTTATTATTTTAACCAAATATTAAATCATACTCGTTCTGAGCTCTTTCGTGGGTCTACCAGACACTCTCATCTTCTACGCGTTAAGCGGAAAATAACCACACTTAAGTAGATAAGGCGCATTACTATAAAGAGATCAATGAATTAAGGGAGAAACCTGGGATTTTTATAAATTTCAGCGTTTCAAATATAAAACCGGATCCGTTAAGCCGAAGTAGCCGTTATTATATGCGAGGTGCTACTGTATATATCATTATGTGTATGTTGTAGAGGTATGTCGTTATTATATTCTGCTTATATTTAGTATAGGCAGTACTTTATAATTTGGTCGTTTATCAGTGGCGGAGTTTTGTAATCTATATGCCCAGGCAACTTTATATAACCTTAATTACAAAATACCTTGCAGAGGGCATATACAGTGTCTGGGAAGTGAGCTGATCACAATCATGCTGCTACTCTAAGCACTTACTCTGAATTGAATTTTTATATCCCAATAGCCAACTAATCACAGCTAAATAATCATAAAACATTATCTACACACGCTGTGGTGAGTGTATATTTGATAACAAACACTCCTCCTATTTAATATAACATCAACACACCAATATCAGCAAACATTAATATAAAAACAACTCGTAACAGTTATTACACTTAATAATATACAAATAATGAGTCGTTCAAGTTAGTACAAAACTTATAGCTATGGGAAGAGAAACACAGTAGCTGAGACCTGGAGTACATACAGGCACTTAATAATAACCACATCGCCCCTACCTCACTCTACATTGAGCCCCTCTAGCCGTTTTATGCCCACCGATACTTCTATGGCAAGTAAGATTAATAGGGAAATAATAACAGAAACAACAGACAAAATAATGAAAAAATTTGGAAAAATGTACTTGAAAAGCGCAAGTAACCGGTTCCTTATTATTAAATTATTATTATCATTCTTACTCATCATTGTCACTATCACTATTCATATCTTAACCTGATTACACTATTGGTAATGTATGGACTATCTATATCACTTTACATATATATCTTATCTATAATTATACTTACTGAACTTATTAAAAAATCTATTATTATCTTAATCACTAAACCAATATATTCTAACAAAGTTTATGTAAAGTTCTTGTAAAATATTATATTCATAAAATAACCCACTTGGCCCACGCTTCCACTCACATATTACTCAGGTCCGAATACTTGAAGGCCCTTATGACCTAAATTGTATAAGGCCAAGAAATAACTCTAGATGAGGACCGGGGCACATTTCTACACCATGAGAGCACTTTATTGGACTATTTTAGCAGTTTCTATGGATTCTTTACTTGGCAATACCGTATACACACATTTTCTTAACCACTTTTCGTGACGAGATACTTCAATAAAATTATAATAGTCAATATCTTTATATGTACGTTCATTAAATTCATAATTGAGGGTTAGTTATTTAACATAACTGCTTTTCTTAACCTCTTGTTAGATTTTACTTTGCATTTACTCTTTTACTCAGATCCTACAATATCCCCCTCAAGCCAAGTGCACCGTCTGTGATTGACCTTGTAGATCAATTTCTAAATCACAATATTAGTTTGGCTATAACGTCTGCATAGCGTCTCTAAAGTTGCCCAAAATACCTACTCAACTGAAGTATTCTTTAATATCTCTTTTTGCTTATCTGTGAGTAGATAAAATAATCTTGTGACAATCACTTAGATCCTCAAATCTTCATTAATTGATAGCCGAACTATGCCTTCCACCTTTAGGCAGGAAGTATCAAGAGTCAGCCCCGATTACACGAACGTCCTGGTATATGTAGAGGACATAGATGGGGGTATATACTAGTGAGTTAGTTATTAAAATGCTCGACGACACATCGCATACCCAGACTCCTCACGCATTTATATCGCCTAGTCCGTTCTGCCTCAGATAACATCAGGTGAGATGAGAACCGCTGCCCAGCATGTATATTAACTCTACCAATTCCAACTGCATCTATGTACTATGCCCCAATTATATTCCACTGTTTTCTATAATTTTTACCTAATACACCACGATTCCTGGACGTGGAGAGATAAGGATATCAATACCTTATTGATTATGGTATATATTATCCAAAGTAAAAATTAATCTTAACTTACCTATCTTTAGGCCACATCTTATCAACGACGCCTTCCTATAACTTTCTGGCTCAGGGCGCCCACGCCTTATCAAGTCATCATACTCTTCCGCTTATGACGTTCTTCTGCTAATATATCTTGTCCATATATTAAATCTTAATTTTTATCTCACAATTTATAAAATATTGTATAAAATAATTTCAAGATAAGTAATTATTAAAAAATACCAGAGCCTATCGTTAGGATGTAATATTTGTTTTTATCTTGTCTCTATCCATTTAATTTTTTAGTGGAGTAAAAAACAAATCATGTATCTCAACGTCCATGTCATGTTTTGGAGATAGTCACAAGAGATATTTCTTGTATATGTATTTTTACTGTTGTTAAATGTGGAGATGTGAGAGAAGGTGGTAAGGATTACCCTGTTCAGAGTTGCTCTATGTTAGTTACGAGCTGTCATTAAAGCCCGTTTTTGCTGGAGAGTCTAGGCATGACAACTTATAATGGATACGTTTATAAGTGTCATTGTAGAGCGCCTTATTTGACTCATCAGCATACCATATTGCCTCACCTTTGTCACGATAGTAAAGGTATTTAACATCATAACATACGGATACAGTTTATAATTTATACAACTATATACCTTATATTATAGTATAAAGAACCTATTACGTAAAGGCATAAACTGATAAAATGCACCCTTTTATCCTCGTACTCCTTAATTAAATCGTTAACATGACTTGCCATCTAACTACCTCTAGCATAAGACTAAATATAATCTACACTCTAATACTCATCGAGCTCTCCTCATTACCTAATAATTCCTTATTACTCATCGTCGGAGAGACCCTAAGCCTATGATAGGACATATCACCACTAAAAATGAAGATTGACTCCATAGTTTAATATACATACATAAAATCCGAAAAATATCCAAATAAAAATTACTTAATTAAGATTAAAATAAAAAATTGAATAGTACGAAAATTGAAAAATAATATGTTATATAAAACTTTCACTTTAATTAAATAAATTTCCCCCTGGTAGCAGTCTACATTTCCTAATTTAAGTATATTCATATATAAAGAATAGAGCTAACACAAATAAGTAAATGCAAAAATACTGAGCTCAATAACTTTAAGCGTCTATCATTTTCGTTTTTACATTGAGAAAAGGGGTTTCTAAGTTTTAAGGTGAGTCTCTTCAAAATTCCAAGATCGGATAATTCCTAGAATTAACAATTCTCAAATCAATCGTACCTCAATATATTAATACTGATTGAATAACGTCGCTATCAATATATTATTATAAACATCACCTGAGGATAATTACCTATACCTTAAATATCTAAATATATATAGGTACAAATAACTAATCCTGATAGATAATCTAGCTAGCAGATTATAATAATATTATATTATATAATATATTATATAATATATATATATACTAACTTTTTCCTCATAATTATTGCACTTGAATCTTACACTACTTAAATCTATAGGCAAACTCATATGGCATCTCACCAGAAGCTATGGGGTTCATATAAATAATACCCTGTTAGAGAATTTATGGCGCATTCTAGCATCAGATTTTTTACCTCTAGCTTTCATACACACCCACGGTGACCTGTTCATCGTATCCTATATACTCCTCCAGGGGTCCGATATTTAACTGTATTATTCTAATCTATATAGAAATTTAATTAATTACTAAACCACTACTTTCTTCTCATTTCATTTTCACTTTCATTTCCATGCTTTTCTCTTCTTTTTACTTTATCCCCTCCCTCGTGATTCAAAGTACCATAACTATATAGTTCATATTGAATAGTTATCTCTCAACTTCCTATCCTTATTTGCACCCTTCATCTATTTCACTCCCTACCTCCTCTAATTACTCACAGTTGTCCCTCACACTATCAAGCTGTATGCTGATATACTACTATATTACTTTCTATTCTATATAGTTAATATATATTACACTATACTTACTCTACTATATTAGTTTATTAGGTTATCTTGACTGTCTTACTCGGCTCACTTAACCTATACACATCTTACTATACTGATGACCATATTTATCCAGTACATTTCTATAACCTCCCCTACTCATATTTTTGTGGTGTCCAGTCTCCCACTTTATTAAGTTTCGCTGCTCCTTACTATGACTACCTCATGCATCCATCTGAGCCCACTACGAAATTCCGTCTAGCTTCGACTACCTCTGTATTGACTAGAACCCTAGTAGCCACTTCAGAGAATAGCCTAATATTCCATTCTCAATCATTCCCTTTCATTATCTACCCTTACTCAATTAACAATTATCAAATTTGAGCATATGTGAGCCCCACTTACTTTTCTATCACGGCTTACTTAGAGTAGTATCACCTGTCACTTATACGAGCTTCTCACGATTAACACCACAATATCTTAACTTTGAGTATTGTCAGCTAGATATTCTATATTTTCTATAAAGCTACTATAGAACTCATTAATTTTTCTGAATATTTCGATACTCCTTTAGGACTATTCATTCCTCATAACCATCATAAAACCTCTAATTCCTTTAAACTATATTTTACACGCTCATACCAGAAGTACTCCTTCTATTATACTTATATTATTTCATATCTTACCTACCTTATCCTACTATCCAATAATATATATCGTCCGACACTCACTTTCACCTTCTTCTTATGCTTAACATAACTGAATACACGAGAAATCTCCTCTTTTATCTGTTGTTTTATCGTCAAGTACCCGAAACTCATCTATTATATATCCTATAAAGTTCCTATTTGCAAAAACTGTATCAACTACACCTATCTCTCGGTATATATATAGGTATACCTATACTCTCACCAACTTATATATATATATAATATCGTACTCTATGACTAATCACTCACTAGTATCATCCCCGCTGCCGGTCTTACGTCTCGTCTATCTACTGATACTCACCATCTCACTTATTCATATTGTTAAATCACTAATTCCAGCAAGAATATTCTAATCACATAAACTCAAAATATGGAGTTGGAATAAACACCGACTTAATTATCTCCCGGTGTTGGTTTTTTGCCTTCCTCGGGTTCTCCTTATATCTTAGCTTCACCCTCGGCTCTTCATTTCAAATAATGAACTCTCATGCCACCTTCATTTCCTTACTTTAGCTTGCTCGCGACTCGCTTTTCCCCGGGGACTCTTATTTTCCTCTCAATGGAGCATAAGTTCTCTAATTGTCCACCCCTTTTCATCTTCTTTCTAACCTCTCATACAAAACGGGTGTGGGACGTATTATATATGCAATCTGTTGGAGCGGCCTTCGGGCTAAAGTATCCCAAAGATTCGGACTATTTGTCATCTAAAAGTCTTAATTAGACCAATTTATGGAACGAATCTAGTCTAACAAATTTTCATTTTTTTTAACTCTAACTTTAAATTTGGAAAAGTTTGTTAAGAATGATAAATATATGACCGTGCAAACTATGTTATTTGCAAGTCAAAATGGTGTAATTTAGGAATTTTGCCTTAATAATTGTATCTTATCAAACGTGCCTGAATTACGCCGATTATTTCCAACGGGAATTAATTAAAACACTTAGTCTTCTCCATGGTTTAGAATTTGGCAATTCTTGTTTTCAAATTATTTCATACTAGCTTATAATGCTTGTCTGGGCTTAACACCTCCATGCACTAAATGTCGTGGTATAATTTTGGATCTTATATTTGGCTTGTGAACTATCTTCATTATAGTATCTTACCATACCCGTATCATATAAAGTAATAATATTATTTCATATATATATTTTTATTTTAAATTTCTCATAGTTATATATATATTAATATATATAAATATAAATATTATATATATATATATATTTATTATAATATATATATATATATATTATATTATACATTATATTATTTTAGGCTTTTTTTTTCTACTGGGTTTTCGATACCAACCCTCGCTGTTGTAAAGGAGGCGTGTTGCCCTGACATCGAGAGGCTAAAAAAATCTACCATTACTTTTGAAAAGATGCCATCTCCCCAGCAGAGATAAGAAGACAGGTCTCTAACAGTGAACCTTTGGCAGACCTCCCGCTCACACTCGGGTCAGGGGTCACACAGGATTTGATTCAGGGAGTATATAATTCGGGACTCACATTGTATGCATGGTATTAGTGCTAAATAAAACAGTATGATATAAACGTACATACACATTATATTATTGTATATATAAATAATTATCAAATAACCCTTTAGAGCTTTTATCTTACTAACTGGGTTTATACTGCAACCCTCACCATATATACTATACTGTATCTGCATGGTAAGATAGCAGGCTAAGTTTATCACCTGCCAATGATTAGAAGCTATAAATGAAAGGAAATCTACATAAATATTATATACTTACTTAGAAAGATATATCGATGTGTGTGTTCGTTTGTCACTCAGATGATACGTGTTAGGTACATGTGTAAATAATGCTGGGCACAAGGCCCGTCCGCACCAAGAGCGAGAAAATACAGCTTTTTATGGCAGCCACTCCCCTCTGAGAATTGGTCACGTAATCACGGGTCAGGGGTCAACATCTAAAGGGGTTCTTGTCTTTTATCGTATGAGAACGTACACTATTTCGGGAACTCGATTTCATCACCACATTTAGTATGTCCGAATGATATTAATTATAGTTTGACTAGCCTTCGTGGAACAGACCGCCCCACTTTTTATCCGTTTGAATAATCTCCCCCCTATATGGGTATCGATATATATATATATAATATATATATTATATATATATTATAATATATATATATAATATTATACCCTGAGGTACTTTTTACATAACCTAAAACTGTGGTTTCGATGACCTCCACGCTCACCTCATAACTAATGGATATTTTAGGTAAACTAAAATATTTCTGGCGCAAAGTATATATAGTGCTCAAAGGGATTGTTTATATAATGTTTCTTTGAAAGTCTAATGACTAATTAAAAAGAGAATCTCTAAAATAAATCTCTAGGCGAGACAGACTTACCGGGAATAAAGGTAATACATTTGCCCTGGACGGAAATGTCACACTCCGGTAGGGTAACATTCACTTTAGTGCGGTCTCACAATCGACTATGGTTAGCAATGTGAGGTACAAAAACAATACGAACTTACTATGCTTTAATTTACCAACAAGACAGAGGGGTGGGTTGGAGATAAGTCCGTAAATTACTAGCAGTATGAGGTAACTTGTATTATACGTAAGTAACTACTATAGGAATGATTATGATTTATACAAATAAATAGACTTCATAGTAATATTGTTTGTCTGTCTTTTCTATTTTTACCAGCTACAGCTCTTATTATTATCCTTTCAAAATGAGTTATAATATATATATAATAATATAATATATTATTTACTCATGAGCTACCGATTATGGCAGGTATAGTACTGGGGTCCTTCACGGCTTTATTACCGGGGAACTAACGTATAAGGGTTGGATAATACTCACTTAATTCTCAGTTATCCCACCCTCATACCGGGGAGGGTCTCGCGGAATATCACCTCACCGCTCTATTGGTATTTATGGAGTTATGCGCACGGAGGGGTTTCACTCCTAGCCCTCATTCAACCCTTACGGTGGATATTTGGAATAACGTATTCCACCGCTCCTGTTTGTTCCCGCTCCCTGTCCGAGAGTCTCTCGAAGCGAAACCTCCAAGCCAACTCTCTTACTATTTAGCTCGTGCTAGGCAACTACCTTTTAACAAATACAATCATACTAGCCGATCATATAAATAAAATACCTTATTCATTCTCCGCTCGCAGCCGACATCAGAGCTTTTCCCCCAAATTTTTTTTCTCCTCTATAACAAATCGGCAATTTTTTTTTTTTCTTTATAAATTTGATGTTTTTAAACATTTACTAACCAATAATTTCTAACCAAACAATAACTTATACTTACAAGTTTTTAATAATATATATATAATATATATAATATTATATTATATATATTATATATTGTATATAATATATTATATTATATATATTATATATATAATTATATATCGTTTTCAGAAAAATTAAACCCAATCTATATTGATTTTCACTAACATCTAAATAGGTTACTACCCTTGATACTGTTCCGTTATGTACAAAGAAATACATTAAATTAAATAAATGCATCCGTGTAGGAAATTCTAATATTCAAAAACACAATAATATTTGGAGAAACACGTATACTTCGAGCCGGACAATGTTTACTAGTACATTAAAAATAAAACTTTTCTCCCACATAATTTGGTAATTTCACATTCTTTGTGAGACTTTCTACAAACTTTTGTTATCTAGTATAACTAAAATGTTGCAGCAATGGTAACACGGTATAATCATTCTCACAATTTTGGAAATAATCCTTCAACATTCATAATTTTCAGAAAAATGGAAACAAAAGTTTCACTTCACGGAACACAGTAAAAAAAAATTTATGCACCTTGTAAATTTATATATACTGAAATATATATAAAAAGGTTCCAATAATACTCAATGAATAAAGTCCATCTTTATAATATATATATATATATATATATAATACTATATATATATATAAATACATCTGAATATGGAAATTGGAGAAATTATTAAATATTTTTATATTTGTGTATATAGGTAGTTTATATATATATATATATATATATATACAGTATATATATATATGTTTCTATGAATAACATATTTAAAATTCTCGGTTCTGGGTAAATCGATACACCATATATCGAAAATTGATTTTTTAACTTAAATATCGATACAGAAAATACAATAACCCGAGAATTGCATCACAATCAAAAAAAATAAAACTTTGGATCATGTCTATTATCTGTGTGAGTTTTATCCAAATCGATTGCATGGATCCGAACACATTTTTATTTGATAAAAGTCAAAATAAAACTGTAATGTGATAAAAGTCAAAATAAAACTGTATTGTAATAAAAGAGCCTCACACCTTTAAAAATATTAAAAAAAAAAAAACAAGTTTAAATCTATGTAACCTAACGTAACCTAACATAACCTTACTTAACCCAACCAAATTTATGTTAGTGTAATAATTTATTTCACTTTCCATTTTTCAATAAACAAATTCACAACTAAACATGCTGTATAAAGTTATATAAATATAGAAAAAAAAGTTCAAACTTTTTTCGCTATGCGCGCTGTTGTACATTTTGTTCGATAACGTAAATTGTGAAAAAACGAAATTAACTTCGGTTGTACATTCACAGATAATAAACATGAGCCAAAACTTTTATCAATAAACATTAAAACACTTGTAAGCAATCTTATATAGCATCGTCGATCATATACGTTAATTTCAAGTTTTTTCACCGGTTTTCATTACGCTGTACGTAAAGTAGTTCAAATATATTTTTTTCAACATGATGCATAAATGAAATGTTTGCACATTGACTTTGATTATCTTAAATATTAACTACTCACAGCAAATTTCTAGATATTATTTTCTGAATTTTGTTGATATTTTTTTCTAATTTTTGTTTTTGTTACATCTTTAAAAATTATTTTTTAACAATAGTTGAAAGCTTCTGGGTGTTTGAAATCGGCTAACGTTTATGATGAATCATTTTCAGGGAAACATTCCCCCTAGGTTCATGATACCTGATTTATTTACCAATGAAAGAGATAACCCTATATGTCCTGCTTCTGTTTTAAAATTGCCTTTTAAGACATGGAAAGATCACGAATTCCTAAAAGTCTTCAAAGAATAAATTTTTTTTTAAATTCAATTTCAGATTTTTTAAAATTGAAAGAAGGGAATTACAATGCAAAGAATGTTTTTAATACAAGTAAAATTGAAATTTTGTTCTCAAAATATAAATAATTTCAATGGCTTTTATTATTGCTACCGTTTTAAATTTAATGAAAAATATTCACAAAATAGAATACGAAGAATTTCATCCAGAGATAGAATAAACTGAATAATAAATAACTTGATATTAAAATAAATTGATATAAAAAGGAATATTGAGTATTATAGACATTAAAAATAATGGATATAATAATACATTCGTTCAATTATGTTTGAATTCTGATACTTCAAAATTAAAAATTAATTAAAAATTATTTAAAATAAAAGTTAAAATATATTTTAAAATGATTAACGCTAGGTATTAAATTTCTCATTCGTAAAATAAAATTTAAACTCAATTCATGTAATATTTTAAATTTATTTGACACTACGAAAGAAAAAAAAAGTCTTTTGGTGTTAATATAATAGAGAACTAAAATTTAAAGATAAAATATATGAATTATAACCAACAAAGTTATAAATTGAAAATTTACGTTCGAATAAGTAAATTTCAACCTTATTGATATGTGGCTTATAAGACAATACGTTTTATCGTTCAATTAAATCTTTGTTTCCAAATATATTCGTGTTTCAGATACTTTGTCATCCACTAGAAATACAATTATTTTATAATAAGGTCAGGAACAATTAATTAATTATCATTTATATTAATTAGTTGCAATATATATATATATATATATATATATATATATATATATATATATAATATAATATATATATATATATATATATATATAATATATATATATATATTAATAATATATTAGAGAGAGAGAGGAGAGAGACGGAGAGAGAGAGAGAAGAGAGGAGCAGAGAGAGGAGAGAGAGAGAGAGAGAGAGAGAGAGAGAGGAGAGGGAGGGGAGGAGAGGAGAGAGAGAGAAGAGAGAGAGAGAGAGAAGAGAGAGAGAGAGAGAGAGAGAGAGAGAGAGAGAGAGAGAGAGAGAGAGAGAGAGAGAGAGAGAGTTTCTTTCATAGACTTGAAGACTTAGAACTTAGCGGATATGACTTCTCCCGCTTTTCACTAGCAGTTTTCTTTTAAGAGAATATGATTCTACTTGACTTATTTCTTCAAGCTCGGAGAAAGAATGAATGTACGCGAGCGTTGCGTTAAACCCCAAATATGCGTTTCCATAAACTTTATGCTACAATTTTTCTACACAAATATTTTACATAAAAATAATCATTTGTTTTAGGGAATACTACTTTTATGTTACAAATAAATGTTATATTTTAACATTAATATTTACATTAATGCGATTATTTAACTTAAGCACTAAAATTTTTTTTCATTTTCTAAGAGATAAAAACTTTTTTTTTCTTTTTTTTTTTGCATTTCCTAAAACTAAATCGCAATACCTTTTTAAACAAATTTTTTAATGTTTTCATTTGAAGAGCGATCAAACTGAACATGATAAACAAAAACCAAAAATGATATTTTATATTCAGCGCAACTATATACATAAAAAAAAGTCTCATTTATATTAAAGTATTATAAGAAAAATTCAGTGAAGTTCATGAAATGATTGGTGTTTCAGTAATGACGCCAGAAAGGTCCGATTCCCAGTACAAAGGAAGTTGTGAGGAGCTAGCCACTAGAGGATAGCGAAAGGGGAACGGCTTAACCAGAGGCGGAAGGGGGCTACGCGGGCGGATCCATGTGCGTTTCACAATATGGCACGGAAGGCCGGGCATAACTAATGTGTAGTACTCGTTCTATTTTCTGCCCCTGTCATTTTACGCCACGTTCTTTCTTACCATGATCACACATATCTTTACGCCATATATCTTGATGCGTCATAAGAAAATGCATCACCTTTATCTCATTATACAAATTCATTCTCACATATACTATAGCACCTAAAAGTGTATGTTCATACAGAAAACACTTTTATAGATAATTATTGCGATAAATTTGCCTAACTTATAAACAAGACTAATATAGTATTTTAAAAAACTTAAATTCTGAGACATTATACAAACAGGTAAACGAAAACATCAACTAATTTGTATAAACAAATGTTGCACAATTATATTGAAAATATTTAAATATCCCTTTCTATCATATATCACTCACTCAAGTGATTTTAATTGCACTCCAGCCACTATTTCTTACTCCATATCATTATACGCAACTTCCTACTACCTTCTGTATGAATTATATTGTCCTTTTCCATCAATACTATATTATCCTATAATATTTAATGACTCAGATTATTACGTTTCCAGTTATGCTCACTACATCCAATAATGACTTCATACACATCGGGGAACTCTCCTCATCATAACCACTACTATATAATCAACGCTTAACTCTTATCACGTACACATTATACTTATCACTCAAAACCCCTTTCTTTTTACACACTCATTACTAGCTATATAAATACCCTTCTGACCAATCTTATAACCCACCTCTTTACTATGAATTCTACCACTAGATAAACTCAATGATTATATCCTGTATATTAAATAATAGAAGGTAGCATTACAATACACGCTCACTACTAATCCATTTAATTTCAATTCAATTCTAAACACCTATTCCTTAAATATATTCTTAATAATCCTATTCATTTCTTTATATACTCATAACACCAATTATCCCCTCAATTTAAATATCATAATTTATAATATATACAAATATAAAAAATATAAATTATTTTTAGATAATTAGTGTAGACCAAACGGAGACGCAATGGAACACTACGCTCTTACGTCATACTCGATCTCAACATAAATCAGATCTACCTAATTTTTCTCAATCCAGTAATTCGGTACCATCTTTCTATTACACCCTGAATCCAGGTTTAATTTTCTTTATGCACCGATTCTATTTGGCGATTCATTGAACAAATTTTAAGAATTTTGGAGAATAATATTAAAAAACAATAATAATAATATAATAATATAATAATTAATTTAATAATAATCATAATAATAATTAGAATAATAATTTAATCTCCATTTAAATTACGAATCAATTAATAATAATAAAACAAATATAAAAAATAATAAATACAACTATATTTAATATGAATATGCCTAAAATAATACGAAGCTTACAAATAATGTCCCAAATAATAATAATATATTAATAATTATATTAAAAATAGGAAATTAATAATAACAATAGGGATTTATCATATCAATGAAATAATAATATTACGTATATATTAATTATAAAATTATATATTATATTAATTAATTATTATAATTTATAATATTAATTAATTATTATTATTAAATTATAATTTATATTATTATTATATAATATTAAATTTTATTATATTTAATTTATATTATATATATATATATATATATATATATAATATGTATATATATATATATATATTATAAATATAATTATATAATATTAATATATAATATTATATAATTATAATATAATAATATTACATATACTTACATTTTGCTTATAGTAATGTTATACTTATATCACAGTGCCCTAATGTTCGCTCTATCTGTTTACTCAGACGTATCTAATATATACCATCATCATCAAATTAATCACTACTACAAGACAACAATCTTAGGCACGGGAGTATTTTTTAATATTTTGTACCCACAATTAATAATAACATCAAACTTCGAACTACTCTATTACCGATCTATTACTAGACATAATAATTCTTACAGACATCCTCTAATAACCCTTATATACTCCTCATTGTGGTATGGGAGTAAAAATTCACTGCGCACTGAGCTTTATGTCCTGGTTGTCTACGTAGAAGGCGTAAAACTAATAGAGGATAGGTGGTAGTATAAGTGTTAGGTCTGCCACTAACTGGTCTTACTTCTGATTGCTTATGTTTTCTCATGAAGAGACCTAAGTTCATGATTTTTTCATTGAAAAATTTTTACGCGGTTAAATAGAGAGTCACTGTGAAATCATTCTGAAATCGAGACGTAAATAGTAACGGATTAGTTTTCTTTCTATTTTCGTCGAAACATGGTGAATAAAATCTGCTTGATAGAGGTAAATGGATATTGTCCGGAAAGGAAAATATATATAAGGTGATAGAAAGGTTATTAATAAGAGAGACTAACAAAAACATAGGGTAGACTAGGGTGTATTTAGAAGGGCAATTATGATATATATGATCTTGCGTGTCGACTGAAAAGAGAGCAAACTAACAAAGCGAACATCAGTGAAATGAGTGGTGTAGGTTGTGAAATGTGTTTGTCTCTAGCGCATACCTAGCGAACAAACGAAGTGCACAGAAGGGGTATAGAAGGATTTTGCTATTCTGTGAGTGACCATTCGACTCGATTCGAGATCATCTGGTTAGATTTTGAGTATGTAGTACTAGAATTCTAAAGACTAAATTTTTGTTTGAAAAGGTAAAATTTGTGTGGGTGTAACATATTGTCCATCTGCGAGGGTATATGTTGAAGAGGTTGCGAATTTTCTGGGATAATCTGAATGATCGTTCGATGTTTGGGGGGAATAGGAGAGATTCAGTTCATTTTGCCACAATATCTGCACCCCAACCTCAAACACACGACACGAATCTTCTCTCATCATACAGTTGTCACCCACACAAGGGTGTGGAGTGGTTCAAAAAATTTTCCGACTCCGACTCCGACTTTCCGACTCGAACTCACACGACACCACCACACCAACACTCTATACTAACTAACATACCACACACCTCACACACACAGACTCCCAATCCGCTCCGACTCCGACTCCCAGACCACAGCACACAACCTTATCTCTGAAAATACCGACTTCCGACTCCGAATCCAACCCTTTTGAAAATACCGACTTGACTCCGACTCCACCCATCTCTTTGAGTAAAACTAACCACACACACACAGCGAACTCACACTCACCGCAAACCTCCGACCCGACTCCAACTCTCTTCAAAATTATCGACTCGACTCCGAGGTCCGACACCACCCTTTTCAATTGCCGACTCCGACTCATCAAATCACACACCCCGTCACACACACCCAGCACTACACCGATCCGGCTCCACTCTCTTTCAAAACTAACCTGAGAACCATCATTCCACAGACTCCGGACCCAGAGCTCGACATCAAACGACACTCACCACAACCTGGTTGTCACACTCCAGGGAAGAGCCCTATTCACACAAGGATGGGGTTTAGTCCGCACACACCATCACACAGTACTTCAACACTACTATCACTAAAACACCACACTACCAACTCTAAGCCAACTATGCGACCCAAACAACGCCCGAGCGACTTTAAAGTGAGGAGATATTCGCAGGAAATACGAAGATGGAAGAGAATCCACACAGACAGGAGGTGGTGGGAGAAGAAGGAAAGCACACAAGAGCAGACTAAAGCCGGGTCTCTACCAAAATCAGTACAACGCACAACAAACCTCAGTATGCTCACAGATACCACACACACACCACACATCACTTGCTACGAGGGCGTCGTAAAGGTGGTGGTACGCCGCGAAATGATGTTCCCTCGAGCACCTGCTGCTGCGGTCACTAATAGGCATGGATAAAGCACAACATCATCGCAACAAGATAGAGGTCCCACAACAGCGATGACACCTCAGGCCAGTAGCAGAAATTTTATACACAGTTTCAAGATATGAATGTTCCTTTGTTATTTTTATGAAGAAGAGAAACAATAAAACTATAATTCGTTGTACACAGAAACGTCCCAACGATTGAAACACAAAAAGCCCCTCTAACTAGTACTTTTTCTATGTATGAAAAATATTATTTCCTCCTTTATAAATTTACTCAGAACAGAGATATCAATCAACTCCATAATCATTAGCGGAATAAAGAATGAACCAGTGTATTATAAGGCTTTTACACTCGATAAGAGAAAACGTCTCTATCAAGGTAACATATAACAAAGTCCTCGCCACAAGGGAGCGAACGTGCGCCCTGTTCAAGTTGCATCTTCAGTTTCTTTGACGACGCCGATCTTCACCTTCGGCCCCGATAACTATCAACTCTTAGAGTTTCTTCATAAAGCAACCTACATTGAGAGATTGATGAGAGTTTCCAAGATCCATTTTTTTGCTTCTGTTGCTCCGTTAAATGGTCTTTTATAGTCTCCGTTTATACGAATTGCGCATATCGAATCCTACGAGGTTAGAGCAGTACTCAGGTAGGTTTGCCAGATGTATCAGTTGAGGGCAAGAGCTAAAGATTGTAAGCATTCACGGAAGATTAAGGTGTACGCTAGAGACTGTTGTTGCTGAGAAGGAGAACAGAGCTCTTGTTCACCGAGGGAGATTGGCGTGTCTTCTTATGGAACAGTTGGACGACTCACCCTATAGCAAGTTAATCATAAATCCTGACTGCGCTAATCAAGCGAGTAAGTAAGGATATTACGAGAAAATTCAAGAACGAGAGCGACCGAAATTCTAGAGAGAAGGAAAGGGCCGAGACGATATTGCTTGATAGTCGCACGTTGAAGAGCAACTGTAAGGGGGTCGTTCGGTCATCGGCTATGATGATAGAGTTTAAGCAGGTGTGGCAGAGTGAGCAAGCATCATTTAGTGAGTAACTAGAACGGAAGATCTTCACTAAATAGTATATATGAGATAAACATGAGACGCCATAGCTAGTCCAACATACGATCATTGGACGACCGCAAGAAGAAAGCAAGAAGTTGAGACACTCCAGCCCAATATATATTCTCATGTCTCTAAATTTCCAGAGAGATCTGGACTATGAATTGTATAACCTATACAATAGTAGTAAGTCAGTCATATAATAGAGAACCAAAGACCCCAGTGGTAGCTAGGAGGAAGCAGTGATCTGGGATAGCACATCTTTTTCTTCGATTTCGCAATATGAATTTGTTATATGTCAAGCGTCACCTGGCCCAGTCTTATGTCCCCGTAGTTATCCTAAGAGCGAAAAAAAACCTATATAATTTCGTGTATTGTATGGATTATGGTTATAATATCGATCAGTAGTATTATTCTCAAGAGCTCTCACACGATATGTGTTTACACTTTCGAGCGATCGGAATAAAAGATTTTTCTCAGAATTGATCAATAGGTAAGAGTTGAGTAAGTTAAGTATGGCAGAGTGTTTCTATAGTCTGCTTATGAAATACGTATAGATAAAGTGTGAGCTCTACTAAACTGGGCATCTATAGTTAGTATATATCAAATACGAGGCGGGTTCCTTTTATTCCAGAATCAAACTTGGCTAATGTTGCAGAGCTTCCAAACAACCTGAGAGATATAGTGATAGTATTGAGACATATGGAGTATAGTTGAACGAGGATCAGCACGGAGCACAACTTCCTCAAAACTCTGGAGGAATGCCATCCGCGGGCCACCCGCTTCCTAACGTTCATTGATTTCAGGGTCCCATGCACCCGATCAAATGTAATCACAGGCTAAAGGCATAGGACACCTGAGAGGTAGAAGGAGTAGGAAGAAGAATGCCACCGAAGTCCAAGGGTTGGAAGTTAAGAGGAAAATAGGAGTAAGAGATTGGGCTTTTTGTTGGAGAAAATAGCAAAAGAATCACTCGATCAGAGTATGAATCAATGAGGAGAAGAGAAATGACTCTACGTAATGTAGTGACTAAGAGAATATTTAAAATATAGAGGAAGCTATGTTAGAATTTCTTTACCACTAAGATAAGCTAGTTTGTCTACGATACAGGAGAGTATTTCCAGACACGTGGCAGAGTCTACTTAGCGTCGTCATCCTCTCGTTTTGGTTAAAACGCTCTCGTTCTTGATTCTGTCGATACTTCGTACCTCCTGCATTTAAACCGATTTCGTATGTCCTTATCTCGCCAAATGGCGAGAATCCTGATAGGCGAAGAACGATAATATTTTTTAAGCTGCGTCAAACACTACCGACGCACCAGTGTAGACAAATCACATGAATCTCCATCGGTGTATGAAATCGTGTCCAGTGGATGATATGTTATTTTAATAATTAATATATTTAAATTATACTCCACTCATCTAAATAGGTAGGGTTTCGCCCTGTCAGTTTTGGACGCAGCCACTATCTAATTCAATATATAACGAAAAACATTTCTAAGTAAAACCAAGGTAAACATAAACTATTGATCCAGATTCCATCCATTAAAAGGATTGATAAAGTAACTATAATCCGAATATGAATAGAACTAATTTTTCGGCAACATTAAATAATGAGTTTCTAATAAGAAAGCACAATTAAGTAATATACATAATAATTTGAGAATATTAAATATTAGAAAATTGAGATCTATGTAGGATAATAATAATAATAGTTTTCACACACGACTCATTATATAATAATTCAATTTGGAGCTAGCTATCTTATCATATTAACCATATATATGTGCCATCATAATGTAAAATAAACTTCAGTAAGTCTCCCTTTAACCCAAAAAAATTTCTCGGGCAAACCACGAAGAGAAAAACAAAACTCGTACTTAAAATATCACTAAACAGGACGGACTCATAATTAAGATTATACCTATATATTAGAATATAAGTACAGAGTCAGAGTAAGTATACAAGCTAGTAAATAAGTATATCAGGTGTCGAGGTTAGTCTAAGCATATCCTTAGTTCAGGCCCTCATTATTATATATTTACTATTATTGTATGTAAGGGGTTTCCTCCTTAGCTCACTTTATTATTATAATAAGTACCTAACTAAGAAGTAAAGTAGTCTCCTCTTCATAATGATTATATAGCTGTAATATATGTGTTCTGCTATTTTAATCCAAAAAATTACATGTCAATATTCCCGATCGGTGCGCCCCCCAGAATAATTAATACGTGATATTTCGATTGATATACACTAATGGGTGTATCGATCCTGACAAAATATTGTACACCAAATTGATGTCAAGAAAAATTTTTGGTCCTGAAAACAGTTAAAATATTATCCGCGAGTACGGAATACGAACACCAAAATCTGGTCCCGAAAAATATTGGTCGGCCTTTTGGACACCCTCCCCATTTATAATTTCTATTTAAAATATAATTTTATTCTATATTAATAATTTCTTAACTAAAATATATGGAAAAGCGTGATCGAGATCTTGTGCGAAATGTTGCAACTCCTGAACCATTAAATTTGACAAACTTTTCCAAAGATTTTGGACAAAATATAACCATTACTTATTGCTTTCCCCCTTGCTGATCTCTAACTTAAAACACAACAAACTGGTCTTGGCCCATGCATCCTTAAATTTAGTAATAATCTTTTTGTTCGCAACCTCAGGTCTTGACCAGATCCCTCAGACAAAAAGAACCAGTTTTATCTTCCCTTCAAATCAGTCCTTCTTATTTTCCAAAAGCTTCTGATCATCACTCTTGAAAGTAATTCAACTTTAGTCGGAAGTTCTTGCAGTCTTCAGTCTTCAGTTTTATTCTCCGGTTGTTCTAATTTCTTCTCTTTCATTTTTCCAATCATTTATTTCAAGTCCATTCTTCGACACCGTCAGATTATTTATATATATAATATTATTTAATATATATTATATATATATATATATTATATATAATATATAATATAAATATTATATATTATATCTATATATATATATATATATATATATATATTATATATATATATATATTATATATATATTATATAATATATATATATATATAAATATATATCTATATATATATACTATATATATATTATATTATTATATATAATTTATATATATATAATATATATATATATATATAATATATAGGCTCTTAGGTATTTCGCGTCTACATTTTCATTTTTTCTATTATATCAATACTTTCGAACGAGTTAAGAATAAATTTAGAAAAAGTGTGAAAGCTTTGAAGAGAAGATAAATGTTCTTTTTCTGGGGACTGGCCCAACATTGTCCGACAGGGAAAATGGTCGCACACGCAATTTTCAGAATTTTCAGGTGTCCAAAGCCGTCGACAGGATTTTGGTCGACAAGTTTTTCTAACAAATTTAGACAATGTGTACAAATCGGTCGACTAAACCATTAAAGTCGTAATCGATTAGAAGCTAGGCATAATTTAAGCATTAAAATTTTTTATACTATTATATATATATTAATATATATAATATATATATATATATATATACTAATATATATATATAGTATATATATATATTGCTCGCCCAGCAGTGTTCTAAGCGAATACTTAACGGCTCCCGACCTCCCCCGTCAAACACATCGTTATATATTTATATATATATATAAAATAAAAATTTATAATATATATATAATCTTTTTGTAGTTTTAATAATGGTTTCTTCGTTGCAATTTTTTGTAAGCTTTTATTATTATTATTATTATTATTATTATTATTATTATTATTATTATTATTAATTAAATTATTATTATTATTATTATTATTATTATTATTATTATATTATTTATTATTATTATTATTATAATTTTTATTATTATTATTATTATTATTATAATTATTATTATTATTATTAAACTTTAATATGAATTCGATTATTTTTTCTAATTTCTTTTATTTTTATTTTTCGTTTATTTAATTATTATTGGTATAATTTTTGGGAGTATTTTTATTTTAAAAAACTCCACCACGGACCCATTCAGGATGGAGACAGTGTGTATCGGGGGTGGAAAATTTTTCGTTCTCCTATCACTCTCGCCAATTTTCATTCAGCTCTAGAGAATCGTTGCACGGATACTGTTCGACGAGCAAAAAGCGGGTCTTCAATCAAAACGAAAGTGCGCTAGCCTCCTTGATGCTCCTACTGACAAATCTTTCTGGCCTCTTTCCAAAAAACATCTCTAGCAACTTCTGTAATTCTTCCTCTTCTCCTCTTATTCGATATGATGATTCTGTTGCTATTTCTCCAACTAAAAAGGCCAATCTCTTAGGCCTCCTATTTTCCTCTAACTCAACCCTTGACGATTCTGGCAATTTCTCTCTTCCTCCTTCTCCCATCAGGTGTCCTATGCTTTCCTTGTGATTACATTTTGATCGGGTGCATGGGACCCTGAAATCAATGGAACCGTTTCGGCACGGCGGTGGCCCCGGATGGGCATTGCCTCCAGAGTTTTTGAGGAAGTGTGCTTCCGTGCTATCCGACCTCGTCAACTATGTCTCAATACTATCACTTTATCTCAGTGTTGGAAGCTCGCACATATCCAAGTTATTCCGAAAAAAGGAAGCCGCTCTGATAATTCTAACTATTGCCCTATAGCTCTCACTTTTCTTCTATCTAAGAGCTTTTGAAACCCTTCTCAACTCTCACTTCTTAGATCATCTGAAACGTCATCCGGAATCGCCAAGTCACGCCAGTACGGCTTTCTATATCTGGCGATATACTTTCCTTTCTAACCGATTTATGGTTTTTCGCTCTTAGGAACTACGGGGAGACTTGCCTGGTGGCGCTTGACATATACAAATCATTTGATGGAGGATGGCACCCGTCACTGCTCTCCAAGCTACCCTCCTTTGGGTTGCCTCCTTCTCTTTGCTTACTTATGTCTAGTTTTCTTTCATATCGCTCAATGTCGGCTGTTGTTGATGGGGCGACTTCTTCTTTTTCTGTCAATAGTGATGTTCCTCAGGGTTTTGTCTTATCTTTAACTTACTATTCCTACCCATCACATAATGGATTCTTCTCAACCTCACCTCTAACTCTATCCACTCATATGCCGATGACACGACCCTTCATTCTTCAACTCATATCAATTCTGCTCCCTCTTTCTAGAATTGCCTCTCGTCTTAATCTTTCCGATTCTATTCTCGCTGATCTGGGTAGAATTTCTGGATGGGATCGTCTCAACCTTGTTCAAAAACCCAATTTCTACAATCTCCTTCTCCAAAACACCTTCTAACTTTCCTATCTCTTTCGACGGTTCTCTCGTCTCTCCTGTTGACAATATAAACATCCTTGGCCTTAACATAAACAAAAAAATGTCTTGGAAACCTCACATCACAATGGTTGCTAGGGCGGCCTCAAGAAACTGGAAGTTCAGTTTAGACTGTCAGACTTTTTTTCCTCTTCTCAGTTACTCCAGCTATACAAGGGTCTCATACGCACATGTATGGAGTGCTGACCTCATATCTGGGGGGGTGGAGGCTCTGGTTTCACCCGGCTTTTGGACAGGGTCGAATCAAAGGCCAACTGGCTTATAAACTGTTCTGCACTGTCCAGTTCACTTGACCCTCTATCTTTGCGGAGTGATGTTGGTGCTTTATCTCTATCCTATAGGTACCGCAGCAGCAGGTGCTCGAGGGAAATCATCACTCGCGTACCACCACCTTTACGACGCCCTCGTAGCACAGGAGGTGCTGTATCTGAGCACTAGTTTTGTGTTGACATTGGTAACTCCAGGCTAGTTCGCTCTTGTGCTTCCTTCTTTCCCACCACCTCTGTTCTGTGGAATTCTCTTCCATCTTCTGTAATTTCTACCGAATTTTATCTTCCTCACTTTAAAGCCTGCGTCTGAAGCCCCATATGGCGTATTTGCGGTAAAGGTGAACTTTTGGCAGTCGTACTAAACCCCTCCTTGAATAGGGCTCTTCCCTTGAGAGGTGGTGACAACCAGGGTTGTGGAGTCGGAGTCGGACTCGGAGTCGCGGAGTCGGGGAGTCGGTAGTTTTGAAGAGAGTGGAGTCGGATTCGAGTCGGGAGTCGGGAGTTTGGGAGTCGGAGGTCCGGGGGGCAAATTTTGAAAAGGGTGGAGATCGGACTCGGAGTCGGAGTCGATTAATTTTGTGAAGAGGTGGAGTCGGATCGGAGTCGGAGTTCGAAGTCGGATAATTTTCAAAAGGGTCGGAGTCGGAGCGGAAGTCAGGTAATTTTAAAAGGGTGGATTCGGAGTCGAGTCGGTAATTTTTTTCAAGAGGTCGGAGTCGGAAGCTCGGAAGATCGGCATAGTCGGAGTTGGATCGGTAATGTTTGAAGAGGGTGAGTCGAGTCGGCGTCGGAGTTCGAGTCGGCAAAGTTTTTTGAACCGACTGTCCAACAAACTCTCTGGTGACAATGTAGTTGAGGATACATGAGAGAGAGTAAGAGTATATTTGAGATCTAGCACTACGTTGCAGTATATTTTGGCAAATGTAATGAATCTCCTACTCACAATACCTGGGTGCCAGGCTCTTGGCCATCCAAAACATCATTCAGAATTATCCCGTGAGAAAATCTGGCACTCTTCTTCACATTAACTCTCAGATGGACATATGTCACAACCACACAATTTTTGACTTTTCAAAAACTTAAACTTTATAATTTTTAGAATTCTAGTACTCACAATAACAAAATCCACCATAGCTCTTAACCACAAGTACACCCATCAGAATAGCAAATCCTTCTATCCCCCCTCTCACTCCTTTCCACACCAACAAACACATTTTTCCACATGCAACTTACATCCGACACGGGAGGGGAAGTCGGTCGATAACTCGGGCGCCGTTAGGTTGGGTGAGATGTAGCGTTCATTTTCAGATTTCATTGACGTTGGTGTTTCCTACATGCCTTCTTCTCAGTCACAGCCAGGTTTATGGGGAAGATGATTGAGATTATATTTGCCTTGGCTAATATCACCATCCACCTTTTCCTCCTCATTCTATGGTTGCCAGGCGAAGTCTCAGTTAGAATCGTAAAGTTTTTATTCCCAGGTGCTGGACACGATGTTGCGGCGGCAGAGAGACCATTTGTACGTTCCGTGTCCACCGATACATTACCATTTTCGGAGTCCCTCAGGAAAAGATATAAGTGATGCAGGACGAGGCTTCGTGGGAGCTTAAGTGGGTCTTAGTCACGACCTTAATGCCGGAGGCCTAGATGGGGTGCAGACAAAACGAAGTCTTCCTAGGTTTTTATTTAATATCCAATTTTACTTGATAAGTCATTGAACGTTGAAAACAACACAAACAACGCGCACATACCTGTCAGATACGGAAACTGACCTCGCTCTGTAAAATGGGTTGAAAAAACTACTTTAGGCCTAAATTTTAGGATAAAGTCTTTTTGTACCCGCGGGGCGATTTAGGCCTAATACCAGGTCAAAATATATTTCAACTGACCTCTTTCTTGTATAAAATGTTTGTGAAATAAACTACGCTAAATGCCCTAAATTTAGGCATAATTTTAGGATAAACCTTTTTTTGTTCGCCGCGGACTGATTTAGCCTATCAGTTTTTTCGTTCCACCCTAATAGACAAGAATCGAGAATCAATGTTATTAATTATTTTATAAATATATTTCAAAAACTGAAACAATGCTGGATCGGCGGTAAAGATCCTTTAAGCAGGTAGAAGGAAATGTTTTTCCTTTCTTGTGAGTGGAACGGGAGTAATCCTTAATCTCTATATGACGCGGCACTGGTGGATTTTGTCGAGAATTATTTTAAATTCGCTTTTTGGGGCCTTTTCAGGTATGTAAAAACATTTTTTTCATATCCTGAGCCAAAGGCGTCGTTTATTTAAACTATATGTAATAGTTAAGCTTCATAGAACTTTTTAATTAATTTATATTCCATATCAAACTCTTTACATACCCTGTAAATCTTTATTTGAAGGGAAAGTAAGGAATAAAGATAAAAAATTATTTACTAAATATTAATTAAAATTTACATTAATCATTTTATACCAAATCATTTATATGATATAATATATCATGATATATATATATATATATTATATATATATTATATATATATATTAATATAGTATATATTATAATATGTATATAATATATATATATATAATATATTTATATATATAATATATAAGGGTATAGATTAATATAATACAGAGATTATTATTATACTATAACACTGGGCCCTAACGTACATTTTTTTCACATGTGATTAATGACTTATTTTAAGTTTAAACTCTAGCCGTAGAAGTCTTGCAAGTCATGGCAAATTCATTTATGATTAGTTATCATTTCGGATGATATAGTCTTTTTTCGTACTCATTAATACCGCTTCAGTTAACCAACTGGTATAAACAGTTCCGTCTCAGATTATCATAGGTAATATTTACATTCTAAGATTCACCTAGCATAATACTTTCTTGCCAATTTTGTTTTCTATAGAATAAGAATGAATTTCTGCATATCTTTAGAACTTAGGAAGCCGGGTCGATAACTGATCGGAGGATCATCGACGCAGGATTTGTCTTTAAATGTGTAATATTCTTGGTATAACATGTAATGAAACGGTTACGTGATTAGATAACACATATGTCTTCTTCATCCTGCATCACATTCGGCTTACTAACCCTCCTGAGATATAATTTCAGCTGGCATTAGGCCTGAATGTAGACCTTGATGGTCGAATTCAAAATACGGAATGTGTCATTATTCTCTCCCCATAATGCTAACTTCCAAAACTGATTAGGTTTTGGCGCTTATAAATGTGTAGAAGTAAGTGCTGTAAGCGTTGGTTTTCTTCGCTCAGGCTAAAAACAGTTGTGGCCCAATTTTCAATTCTTTAGCTTTTGCGTTTAGAAGTATTGCTGTAGCCACCTTCGTGCTGATTATAAAACAAAGTACATATCTGGACTCCATGAAAATACGCTTGGTATATAACATGGTGAATGGGTAACACACTTGAAAATTCAAATCCATCGGGTTTTTTCTTTTATATAAGAATGAAAACCTACTTCCTGGGATCTTGATTTCCACTGTACAATGTCTTGTATTGAGGTAAAATTCCTGTTAAGGTGAATCATGATATACACTTAGTGAAAATAAGAACACTTTTATCAAAATCAGAGGGAACTTGTGCACCGCTTAGCAGCCAAAACGAGTATGATTTTTAAAATGAGTTTGGGTCTAAATAAAAATCTTATCAAAAATATTAAGTTAAAGAAAAAGGATGGTAATCAGAGATAGGGCTCAGGATATGGAAAAAAGCATGTTTCTGAGCATACTTAAAAAGAGGCCAAACGGCGCTAAAATAATCTCGACCAATTTCACATGCGGCAGCTCATATAGAAGATAAGGAATTACTCCGTCCACTCCCAACCAGGTGGCAGCGATTCTTTCTTAACTGCTTGAAAGGAATCTTACCGATCCAGCATGTTTCAGAGTTGAAATATAATTTATAAAACATAATAAAACATTGATTTCTCGATTCTTGTCTGATACTGGAATTGACCTTTTAAACCTGGTATTAGGCTTACAATTAAGGTCCGGGTTTATCTCAAAAAGGTTTTCCTAAATTTATGGCCTAGAATTTTAGCATCTCAACATACTTTTATTTTTTCACCACATTTTACAGAAAGAGGTCAGTTTGAATATATTTTGACCTGGTATTATGCCTAAATCGCCCCTCGGGGTACAAAAAGCTTTATCCTAAATTTAGGCCTACAAGTAGTTATTTCACAACATTTTTCCGAGGCGAAGGTCCAGTTTCGGGTTTTATCTGTAAGGGGAGTTGCCGCCCGTTGTTGTTTTTTTCTCGTGCTGGATTGTCAATGTACGAAAGATAATGAATAATAATAAAAGAAAATCCGAAAATTTTTAAAAGAAATTTTTTGAAAATATTTTTAGTTTTAACATTGAGGTCGGAACAAAAAACAAATCCAAATGAATAATTGGTTATTTTTAAAGATAAAAACTAGAGATGATTATAATAAAATACATGTTATGTTAGCGGAGAAGGTTTTATTTTTGTGGTGTTGCTTTTTTTATTACATGGTTAAAGAGGATGTAAAGCAGTTAGTATTAGAAAAAAACAATGGCGATAAGCTTGGTGTTAAGGAGGGCTGCTAGGGGGTTGTTTTTTTAAACCCTGGGGATTTCCTGGCATTTATGCTTTAAAGGGTACGTCAAATATATGTTTTAATAAAAATTTCAAAATAAATTTTAAGGTTAAAAACATTATTTTTAAAACTATTAGTGTTTAAAAAATTTATGAACTTGAGGTTTTAACAGTTAATAATAAAATTCATTGTGTCAAAGATAATGATGTGGGAATTTATTATAAGAAAGTTTAAAGAAACTTTTGAAAAATTTTTACCTTATAATTGGAATGAGTAAGTTATAAATGTACGTGTTTTAAATTAAAACATAAAATGTTTTATAAATTCTTTCTTTATAAAAACAAAAGAAACTATTTTTCTTAGTCAAACTGCGGCTGTGTATGTGTGTGTGTGTGTGTTTGTGTGGTGTGTACTGTGTGGTGTGTTGGGTGTGTGTGTGTGGGTGTTAAATAATAATAACAGAAGGACATGAAGTAAATAACACTAGTATAATTAATAAAATAATATAAAATAAATAATAAATAATAAAAAAATAAAATGATAAAATAAAAATAACAATAATAATCATAGTAATGTCGATAGATTTAGATTTTGATCCTAATCAATATCAAAAAAATAGATCAGGCTTTTGGCTACTTGAAAGAAAAGCCAGTAAAAGCATATAACCCAGCACCTGAGCTACCGCTTCAAGGTCCTGTTGTTAAAGGGCAGAGTAAAGTAGTACACAAATGCAGAAAATATTACCTTTGTCTGCTAGGCAACAACGTATTCAGATTATACTGATTTACTGTTTAAGGTATGTAACTGTTAATAATATATGAGTTAAAGCAGTAGAACAAATGAGTTAAAGCAGTAAAGCGTAAATAACTATGACGAGTTAAAATCGCAGTTAGAAAACAATGAGCTATCGGCCAATAAAATGGTACGACAATACAACTTAACGAGTAAAAATCAATAAAACAATAGCCTACAAATCCCGTTTGTTGCTAGGCAACAACGTTAATTGATTTTACTGATTTACTTCGCTTTATAAGGGTATGTAATGCTAATAAATTGATGCTTTAAAGCAGAGTAAATTTGTTGATTTTAAAGCAGTAACAGCAGTAAAGTATTTACTGAGTTAAAAGCAGTAAAGCAGTAAAACAAAAGCCTACTAATCCGCTTTGTTGCTAAGTAACACCCTCTATTGATTTACCATGGTTCTAATCTGGTTTACAGATCTGTAAAGTATTGTTGTTAATAAACATTCGTACACTTGTAGGAAAAAATAAAATGTTTATATATCAGCCACTCTGGCGTTTTTTTTCTTCTACATACATATTTTTTAAAAATTTATAAAAAAATTAAAAAGTGTGATTAAAAGATATTAAAAGAAAATAATGTTAATAAATATCTGAGTTAAGAGCAATAAATCAGTAAAACAGTAAAACAAAGCCCTACTTACTATTTCCTCTGCTGCTAGGCAATTGACTTAAATTTGAAATTTTAACCCAAAAAAAAAATTCTGATTTAAGTTACGTAATGTAAATGTTTTTAATAACAAATGAATGTTTAAGTATGAATCATAGTATATTTGAAAGTACTTTTTGTGGAATAGTTTACACCATAATATCACAACTATGAAATAGGTTAAATAATTAATAATAATAAATAGGTCTGTAATGAGTTCAATTTTAAAGGAACGCAAAAATGTTTTTTAATAAAAAAAATGTTGTTAAATTATGAAATAAAAAATGAATGACTCATCAGTATACGTATATTTTTCGTTCGCGGGCTGTTAATATTGCGCCTGAATGCGCACGCGGCGGGTGCGTCCGCGGAAATATTGCGCTGCGGGGCAGACGCGGGGGGGGCGGGTAACGCCCGGAACTAATTGCGCCTGCGAGGGCGCACGCGGGGGGGGAACGCGCCGGGTCGCACGCTGCGGGTGGGGGTTGAGCTGTCTTGCGAGGAGGGCGGGCATGGCCCTGATGTCCTGGGTGGTTTCCAATATATGACCCTACTGGATATAGAACCATCAATCTTAGCTTCTTTTCTTAGGGTTTCAGGGGGTGGGGACCATCAAAGATTCGAACAATTCCAATAAATCTGAGTTCATTCAAAGATGAACCATCAAAGCTAACCGGCAAAAGATGTACTTCATCCAAAGATGATTCAAATCAAATGAGTGAATCATCTATCAATATCAGGTGGTAATAAAAGATGACGTATAAAAATGAGTCATCAAAAGGACTACGCATTAAAGCGAGGGTTCAACAGTTGAGGCAGTCAAAATGAAGCCATCAATAGATGAGGCATCAAAATATCAGAGTGTGTGGAGTGTAAATGCCAAGTGTATATGGGTAATTGTAAGTGTCCTATGGTAGAGTGTAGTTGGGTACTGTGATTGTGGAGGCGGTAGGTGTATTCGGTGTAGTTGGTAATAGTTTCTAATTTCGAGGTGTAGATGTGGTGAATTGTTGTGTGTTGTGTGTGTGTGTGGTGTGTGTGTGTAGTGTGAGTCTAAGCGTAAGTGTGAAGTGTATCTGTGGTGTGAGTGTAAGTGTTGTATCCTAGTTATGTGTGTATGTGTGTGTAAGTAATATATATATATATATATATATTATTTATATTATTATATTGTAATTATTATTATATTATTTATATATATATATATATATATATATTATTATATATTATTTAAGTTTTATCTTTTTTTTATTATTGTCACTACTTAACATCGGATTTCTCATACCAATCAGGTCGTACCTTGTATTAGGGTAGGGGAGGCTAAAAGGCTTTGAAAAAAAATGGCTTCAGTTGGCCTATGCCATCCATGGTCATGCACCTTGGCACTCATTGGCACTCAGTTGGCCCTCACCTGGCACTCATTTCATCAAGATAGGCACCTTTAAAGATGAACCGCCAAAGATGAGTATCAAATGGTCAGCAATATGAATTGCGAGTTCAATCAAAGTTGAGCCTCAAAGTGAGCCAAAAAGATGACCATCAGATAGGCATCAATCTGTGCGGCATCTAATGCTGAGGCATCACAGTTGAGGCATCAATGCTGGGCATTAATGTCGGAGTGGTGTGTGTGTGTGGTGCGTGTGTGTGTGTAAGTCGTCAACGGGGCGCAATATATATATATCTATATATATTATATTTTAATTATTATTTGTTTATCGTCCGTGTTTTAGTTGTTGGTGGTGGTGTCGGGGTAGGTGCGACCCGGCATTCGTGGGTAAGTTAGGGACAGATCAACAGGTGCAGATCCTACATGACCTCATGTTAGGGGACGATACTACCAAAGGCGGGGGTTATCTGACTGGTCTCATGATTTAAGATGTCAGTTTTAGACCTTGGATAGGACCGGCGAATTAAGGCAAACCATCAAGGCCAACAAAGAAGGGTCTATAGACCTAAAGGGGGGCTAAAAACTAGGGGGGGAACCTACGACGGTTGCTTCGCAACCGTCCTGGCGTGCCCATCGGCGGAAGGGCGTAAAAGCTGACATAGGTTCAAGGCCAGCATCTGGGTGGGTCAAATTAGGGTTGCCAAAAAATTAGGGTTCTAAAAAAATTAGGGTTGCCAAAAAATTATGGTTCTCAAAAAATTGGGGTTCTCCGAAAATAATTTGGGGTTTCTCAGGAGAAAAATTTGGGGGGTTCTCAAAAAATTAGGGTTCTCAAAAAATTTGGGTTCTCAAAAAATTTGGGTTCTCAAATTTTAGGGTTCTCAAAAAATTTGGGTTCTCAAAAAAATTGCCGAACCTAACAAAAAAAAATGGTTTTCAAAAAAAATTGGGTTCTCAAAAAAATTTGGGTTCTCAAAAAATTTGGGTTCTCAAATTTTAGGGTGGGGTAAAAGGTGACACGAACAATATCCCCTTCCTACTACTAATTACATTTTTTAATTTTATTAAGAAATTTACTCTAAAGAATAACGGGAAGATATATTTCTTGAAAAATGACAACTTACAACATAAAGCGTTCGTAACTAACTTGTTGCTTTCCACTCAGATTTTAAAGTCAGTTTTGTGTTGTCTGCTTTCACGTACAGATTATTGTTATATTTAAGTGTCTTAAATTTTACTTGGAAAGTTTTTTTTTTTTAGTGGTTATAATTTTATTAAATTATGACTTCAGAAATAGGTCCTGTGCGGAAATATTTCACTGAAAAGCAAAATGATAGTGCAAAGTGCGTTACTTGCAAAAAAAATTTACTCAAGAAAGGGCCGTGGAACAACATCTCTAAAAAATCACTTGAGGTCGATGCACAATGAAGAATTTAAAAGCCTGACGGAGGAAGAAATAAAGGAAAAAGAAAGGTTAAAAAAAGATAGAGAAAACACCTTTACAAAGCAAATGAATCCGATATATGAATGAAGGCAAAGAATGTGTGAGTATTTTCATCCTTCGAAATGTTGGAGTCCGAGTCCAAAAGACGTGAAATCAAAGAGAGTTGATTAAGCGTATTGCAGAAGATCAATTCTTTACAGACTTAGATTCCGTAACTTTTTTTTTTTTTGGTTTCTCTCGGGAAAAAAAACTCGCTTAGAAAAAAAAACAATTATGTGATATGTAAATACTAAAAATAATATTGTAATTATAATAATATTATAATTGGACACGAAATCGGATAATAAAAATAATAAAGGAATGAATAGATTAAAAAACTCCCCCGTCTAAAAAGCGGTTTACTTCGCGTATAAATTAACAATGAGACCTTTCCAGCGGCAACTCTCTCTCTTTTGACTGCTCATGCTATAAATAATGATTTCCAGAGAATAAATCTTGTATTAGGTGCATTGCCATTGGAAAAACAACCCATGGGAGAAATCATTTCCGCAAAATTTGATGAGATCTTGAAAAATGGAACATATCCTGAGCAGATGTTCATTGTGTAATGAGTGACTCTTTTACAAATATGAAAAGGCTTTTTTCAATCTAGTGTTAATAATTAAAATGTGCTGTTCATAAGATCCAGTTAGCAGTTAGGAAAGGGTTGGAGTCACAAAAGGAAGTATCCGATATTATTGCCACTTGTCGGACTATTGCTTCTCACTTCAATCATTCAACTATGGCACAAAACGAATTAAAACAGATTCAAGAAAGACTGAATAAGCCAATATTAGGGGTTGTTCATGATATTTCTACACGGTGGAATAGTACATTGCATATGCTGAAAAGGACCAATGAATTAAAAGAAGGTCTTTGGTTATGTGCTGCTAACACAGCAAAAATTCCTTTGCTTAGTAATAGGGAGTGGGCAATGTTATCAAACTGTGTAAAAATTTTGGAGACTTTTTAAGACATGACAAAGAAATTCAGTGAATCGACTTCAATTATTGGTGACATCATACTTCACATAGTGAGCCTTAAAACTAATCTTGCATCACATTTTGCTACAGAGGTTTCTCATGTAAATGCGTCTCCCTGATAGAAAGTTTAGAAGTAGAAAAAAGTTCTGATTAAGACTAAAATGGTAGAAAAAAATGTTTGTTGAGACTTTTGAATGGTAGATGAAAATACAGCGTTGCACCTATTTGACCTAGATATAAGGATTGTTTTTTCTCGCCAAATATACGGAACAATAATTAAATATTCTTGTAAACAATTAAAAAATTACTTATGAGAAAAAGTGTCATGAGAACGAAAGAGAAAATGGGAGGATAAGACATCTGTTGATTGTGACATAAATCATTAAGAGAAAATTAGCATAATTCTGCCTCAGTAGTTTATGATGAAGAGTGACTGATAAAATCAGTGACAGAAATAGCAGAATCGTAGAAAAATAAATGTTGATTTAAACTTTGAAATGGTAGAAAAATATATGCTTCCATTTTTAATTCTATATTTATTTAGTTTCCAAATGCCGTTTTTAAATTCTTTAGCTTATCTAATTTCATTTTCGATGAAAATTGATAACAGATTCTGGGAGAAGGGATAACTTTATTTGAAAGAAGAATTACACTATATAAATTGTGAGTATTAGAAATAGTAGTTCGAATTAAGAGCATAGATTTGTAAGCCACTTCCTGTATTGGGTGGTGTTGGGGAAGAGTGGATAGGGATGCGTAAAGCGCATCCTGAAACTTTCACATCATTGAAGGCAAACATATATCAATATATATAATAATATTATATAATATATAAAAAAATATATATATATATAATATAGATTATATATTATATATATAGTATTAAATATAAATATATATATAATATATATAATAATAGAGATAATATATAGTATATAATTAAAAAGGGAGGCAATATATATATATTATAAAATAATAAATAATATATATATTATATATATATAAGTATATATATATTATTAATATAATATTATATTTAAAAATATTATATATATACATATATATAGTATTAATATTATATATATAATATATATAAATATATAAAATTATAAATATTATAAATATATATAATATATTAAGATATATATATAATATATAAATATATATATAATAAATATAAATAATTATTAAATATATATATAATACATGATATTATTATATATTAATATAATATAATAATAATAATATATATTAGAGAGAGAGAGAGAAGAGAAGAGGTAAGGAATCTAGTAATTTCATAAAGAAGATCAATAATCGACAAATAATTGCAATTCCTGATTATCGAAGTCGAAACTATTTTCTAGTCTGCCGCCAGGTATTAATGTAATTTGGTATTTAATGAATAGTTACTGGAGTAACCAAGCAAAGATAGAACTGAGAATCACGTAAAAGCATTCCTCGTTTACCTTAATAATATTGCAGGAGAAAGTATTTAAATAACTGTATATATAAAATAAAAGACCTAAAAATATAAATGTTAAGCAAAAGTTTTAAAAAAAAACACATTAATTTTCACTTAAATTTAATTTTAAAGAATTTACCTATTTCAGGTTTAGTGAAAAGAGTGTTGGAATTTGAATTTAATATCTTCGATACTTAAAATTGAGAAGATTTTAATGCAGTTGCAATAGATGTAACAAGTTTGTGATGATCTCGTTTTCTCATAAGATGCGTACTAGAAAATAGCTGTTGTAAAGAAGAAATAATTTTATTCACGCAATATCATTTTTATAGAGTTTCAGCAGTTCAAAATGTTATCCCTACAGGTTGAATACGTAACTGAGCTAGTAAGAAGTTCAACGAAACTTTTTCTGAATATAAACGAATTTCTATTTTAAAATCGATTGCAAGTAATAAATAATCCTTCAGTCCAAACCTTCTCTCCCTATACACTGAAACACCATCTAATACCCAAAACCTTTTGAGAAGAAATACGTGAATGTTTGGGTAAATTTAATAGGAACAGCACGGCACGAATTTATGACTCTTATTTCAAATAAAATTAATCTAATAATTCTAAATATCCAATTTTAGTGCTGAAAATATAAATATATATATAGTATTATTGCTAGTAGTAATGGAAACAGGGGACACAACTGTCAAAAGATTATACTAAGGTTGAACATATTAGCGTACAGTAGTGCCTATAGTTTAGATTCGTTACATAGGGCATTCTTGAACATGACGTATTGTTGTTTTGTGTTGTTGAGCGGACAGACAACAACTCTCTCTCCTATAAAATATATATATATATATAGTATATATATATATAATATATTATATTAATTAAATATTATAATATATAATTAAGTATATATAATATATATATATACTGTCACGTTTAGTAAACGTCATATTATCGTTAAAACATAATGTACAGTAAAAACTTGGTGGAACTGCAATTTTAGACGAAAATAAAAAAAAAAAAAAAAAAAAAAAATAAAAAAAAAAAAAAAACTACAATAGCTAAAAGCGAAAAGGAATACTTTTTGAATCCTGTAAAATTTCACATAGAAAATGTAAAAAAATAAAAAAATAAAAATTATTGTTATAAAAGTAATTTAGCTATGAGTAGAAAGGCTATTTAGAGACTTTTATTGGTTTCTTTAAATAAATAGACTCTATTAATGCTTTGTTTTTTTTACAAGAATACCAGGTATTCCGCCAATGGAGAGCGGGGTTCTCGCTCCGGGAACACGGGTAGGTTTCCCCCCCACGGAGGGCCCGGAACCCGCTCTTTGGATTGGGTCGCGGGGTTCCTCCGCCCCTCCTACTGGTATGAAAATCATCCCCTGTTCCCCGTCGGCTCGAGACCCTAGTGTGCCGTATAAAGCTTTTTCCTATTAAAATTTTACCAGGAATTCAAAAATGTATTACTTTGGAAATAATTTGTGATTTCACTTATATCATGCGTGTATTTTCTTTTTTTTTTCGTTGGACATTTTGTTTTGTTTATTTTTTCTTTTTTGTTACCTTTTCGACTAAAATTGATCAGCAATTCCACGCAATGGATGTGCACATCGTTTTATTACTGGGTAGCATAATATTTTAAGATACATAATGAGGTTACACTAGAAGCGGCTGGCCATAAATAATTTAATATAATATAGTATTTATATATAATAGTAATACATAAAAATTTATATACATAAAATATATATATAAAATCTAATAATTTTTTAAGTTTTTTAAACGATATTCAAACTTAGATGATTTATATATCAGTGGAATAAATTAAACTATATAAGTTTAAAAATTTTATCTTACGTTGAATAATCTAAATATAATACAGAGAACAGCGATATTGCATAATTTCTTTCTTTGTTATTATTCAAATTTAGATATATTTATTTGAAGACAGCAAATAAAGTGTAAGAGAATATAAATAGAAACGATGATATTTCTAAATATAAGAAAAATCAATTATGAAACATATAATTAAAAGTATAATTAGTTATAATATATATATTATATATATAAAAAATATATATTATTATAATATACGTAATATATAGTATAGTATAGTTATATCTTATATATATATTAATATATTATATATTATATATATTAGTATAATATATATATATATATATATATATAATAATAATAAAATAGCAATTTATATATAAATAATAACTAAGTAATTAAAAATTTGCTGATAATTTAGCATAATATTTTATTTATACAATTAATGAAAAAACCACACACAGTAATTTGCATTGTTAATAGTATGGAAAAATATATTCGTCACACTTTTATTCAAATATAAATAATATTGAAATTATGTGGCAACGCATGAGGAATCTCGATAGTCTCTTTGCTCAATGTTAATTACACTTTGTACAACAAGAGTACTCTTCGTTATAGATAATGCGCGACTAATGATCATCATACTCAGCCAGACACTTAAAAGTTCGATTAATTAGTTGAAAATTACAAGATCAATATCAAATTCGTGTAAAAAGTCGCGACTGATCGATATTTAGCTTTGATTGAAATCAAGACCAGGTTACAAATGGCGTAAAATGGCGCGGTATACTGAGAGAATAGATCCTATTTGAAAACCTAATCCAAACTGAGTATTGCAACTATTTACTTGTATTTGCAGAAAAAATTAATTCTTTCTTATTCAGCAAAAAAAAAAAATATTTGACATGTAAAAGTAACGTGAAAAATATTAATATTCTTTCATAATCAGTTCTTTATAAAAATATGCTCGAACTGGCTTGAATATGTGATAATAAGTATAGATAGAAAAAAACCTAGTCATGACTTCACTACTAGTAATTCCGATATAAATATTCTTGAGAATAATTTTCAGTATGAAAGTAACAGAAAAGACTTATGAGCTATCATAATTAAGCCAAATTATTTTATATTAGAGCAAATATACAAGAAAATGTCTCTAATTAGAAGAATCAAGGGTGTTACTTCGAACCACAGTCACGAAATAAAAGTTTCCCCCCCCCTAGCCATTCAAATACATTTCATAATTATATTTCTAGCATCTTGACAGTAATTTTCATTTGTGTCAAATATCATAGAAAATATTGTTTAATTACAGCAATCTTACATTCTGCATTGAATATATTTGTCAACAGCTTTAGAGAAATTTTATTAAAGTAAAAATCATAGAGATTCAGAGAAAAAATAAACCACCAGTACATTTTTTTGAATCCATATCAAATGATTTATTCATAAGTTTTAATGTGATAATAAAGATATTCACTGAAAAGTTTTATAATTTTTTACATTATTCACAATATAAATTTCTTTCAATAATATATCTACTCCAGTTATGATAACGTTGGAGGAAGATTTATAAAAACAAGAATATATTAGAAAATTAAAAATGTTAGATCAATATTGTTGATTGATCACTTTTGATCTACTTAGAAATGCTCTCCTCTAAATAAGGACGAATTCAATCAAAAAAAATTAAATATGGGCTATACTAAAGAATGTAAATGAAAGGTATAGCAGTCGATATGGGCAGCGAACAAAGTTAAACCTCACTCTTCATCCAATCCTTTATATTTTTTAATAAGTATAATATTAATATAAACTAAATGTTATTGCATTTTATTATTCGTGTAATATGTCAGGATCAAATTGGAATTGCTATTTTATTTCTTATTGTATTAATTTATGGGCTCGACATTTACTTCGGCTTTCATTGTATCAATTTTAAATGTTTACGCAGATGTGCTCTTAAAAAGTAATTATTAACGCTCTTCGGGGGCAGCAATTTATTAAATTTATGATCAAAAGTTTTATTTGACTTTAGTTATTGTGGAAGTGGAAGTGACATCAGATATGCCATATAAAAGTTGATAATTAAGATGACAGCAACACCAATTTATGTAACTTTTAGAGAATTTAAAGTAAAAGTTCAAGAAAATAACCAGTACATTTTTTGAATCCTAAAATGATAAGTAAATGATGTATCAAATATTACTAATGTTATATACATCTTTCTTTCATCTCCAATTGAGATAGAGGTAGTAAAAGAATATGAAAATATAGAATGTGAGCTATTCTCTTTCCTTAGGCTTAGCTTCGTCTTACTCAGACATAAATTGAATTCACCCCC
Source organism: Trachelipus rathkii (assembly GCA_015478945.1). Lineage (NCBI taxonomy): Eukaryota > Metazoa > Arthropoda > Malacostraca > Isopoda > Trachelipodidae > Trachelipus > Trachelipus rathkii. The sequence goes on from JABUQX010013552.1 coordinate 62,669, forward strand.
TCCTTGAATAGGGTTCTGCCCGTGAGTGGTGGTATTAATTGTAGAAAAAGGTGCAGCTGGCATCTGCGTTGGTTGACTACAAGTTCTTTTCAATAAAAAAACACTGTCTTTAAGAAGGAGCAACGTGGGAGATATCAAAAGAACTTCATACAGATGATCCCCTTCTCATCTCTTTTTGGTGGTGCAATCCTTGGAATCGTCACCCAGTAACTTGTCTGGGCTCAGATTTATCCATCAGAATTTTTAATCTATGTTCATCACCGGTGTATGCGCCCCAAAACCACTTATTAACCGGCGACATAAAATTAAATCCAGGCTCCAGAACTCATATTTTCCCTAAATGTAATAGATCGTTCACCAGAGGAAAAACCTCAATATTTTGCAAAATTTACCAGCTCAGGTTTCATTTAAAATAGACATATCTCCTAACACCCAATCAATATTTTCCAACATGGTTCTGAAACTCATGCGGAGACTCACATACAAAAATTCGCATCCTCCATCCACATAATCCGATCAATATATCTCAATTAAACATCAAGGGTATAAAGAATAACAATAAAAAACTTCTCAACACCTTAATTAAATTCAATACGCACATAGCATTCATGCGGGAGTCTAATCTCACACCAAATCGGGAACTTCAACACCCATCATCCTACATGGCTTAACACACATACACACACATGCACACACACACACTAAGAGGTGAAAAATTCATAGATAGCTTGCATGCATTTATAATCCTCAATAATAGAAACCAACCTACTCGACAATCATTTCAGCATAATTAAATCTCCCTGTTCCCCGACATCTCCTGTTTCCCCCAAATACAAGTTATAGCAACAAAACAAACATTTCATATTCTCTCCTCTGATTGCATTCCAATATCATTACAATTCAACATAAACACCCCACACACAAATATTTAAAAAAAAATTTTTTATACCAACAACAAGAAAGCGAACAGGCAAGATTGCGCTGAATCTTTTGAACAAGAACTACAATCTTTCCAAATAGGTGACTTTACGACTCTTGACAGAGCAATCCAAAATTACAATAAAACTATATTAAAGGTATCTGAGAAATACATATCCCAAAGCTCCGCAAATCCCAGTTTCTCACCTGAAATAGACATCCTAAGAAAACAAAGAAGCTCCCTCTGACGTAACAAACAACCAAATTAAGACCAAATAAACCTAATCATAAACTACAAAAATAGAATAAATAATTTATTCAACATAAATATAAATAAAAATTGGCCACATTACACCGGAATACTAAGCTATTCAACCAGTACAACAAAAATATTCCAAAGAATAAAAATAATTCACACATCATAAACACAAAACCCACCAACACAAGAAGCCATATGTTAACAAAATAATAAAATCCCCAACTCAAATAACCAATACAACATCATTAGGTTATTATACTATGCCAAAATGACCCAAAAACCTACAGCCAGTAAAAATACATTAACAATTAGACGACTTAAAAGACTGAAAAAACAACCTGGAAGACACCTCCCCCCCCCCCTCCCCCACCCATTCACTCCATTAGAAGTGCTTAAAATCATTTAATAACCTCCGAAGCTCCCAAGCAGCTGATCGTGACAAAATATTCAATATTCATCACAAACCCTTAGAAACTAATGCCATAGAAACTTCTTAACCCAAAATAACATTATTCAACAAAGCTTGGCGAAATAACATTATCCCACCTTTCCCACCCTAACTAAATATTTGAGGAAAATCTCTTTCATTTATTCATCTCTAATATAATTTTATTATTTTAAGTAAATTTATTTTATGAAATACGTATTTTAATAAATTTATAGTTCGTAAATAATTTATTTTCTAACTTATACAGAAATTTTTGAAATTTCACCAATTTTAAATTAATACCGCCATATGCTGTGCAAACTGGAAGCCCAAAGGAAAGCTAAACGTGAAGTATGCTTCAAATAAAAACAATTGAAATAAAATATTAATATTATTAATTAAGAAAGATTAAAATAGTATGTATGTAGTAGTAGAGTAGTAATAGGTATAAGTGAGTAGTGAAGTAAAGTAGTAGTTATTAGGTAGTAGTAGTAGCTAAGATAGTTGTAGTAGTAGTAATAACAAAAAGAATAACAAAATATTGTTATTAGATATTAATGTTAATGTTATTCTTATTGTGATTGTATTAGTATTGTTGTTAGCACCTTATACATTATTATTGTTGTTATTGTTATTACTGTTACTGTTACTGTAGTTATTATTATTATTCCTGATATTGTTATTCTTACTAAATAACAATAGCAGGAATAGCAACAACAACAATAAGAGAATAATAAATAATAATAATAATAATAGCAATAATAAATATAACGATACACTAACAATAACAATAATAACAATATCAATAACAATAGCAAAAACAACAATAATAACAATAAAAATAATAAGAATTTCGATATTTATGCTACTGCTAAAGGTCACTACTAGTTATGTTAATTATAAAATAAATAAAGTCGAAATATATAGATCTCACTCACTAGACCTACTAAAACACTACTAACTACTAATAATTGACATGAATCTGAACTGAGTACTCATACTACTACTCACTACATGACTACTACTCATATACTGTCTACTACCTACACTACTGATACTAAATACTACATACTACTACTACTACTACTACTACTACTGCTACTACTAGTACTACTACAATTAAAAATGATGATAATAATATAAAAGATGATAAGGAGGTATATTCAATTTCAGAAATAATAATTATGTAGATAACAAATTTGGTGAATATAAAACATTAGATTGATCTTGCAACACTCTATAAAACTATTAAATATAATAATATATTTGTATAATAATTATAGTATATATATACTATATATAATATATATTACTATATATATATAAGATTAATAAATATTATATATTATATAATATTTGGACTGAAATATAGTATGTCTGATATTAATGATATTGAATAATTGAAAGTATTGTATATAATAATGAATATATAATAAAAAATATATATACTAGTTATAGATAGTATAAGTATATAATATACATATATATTATAATGTGATATAATATAAAGTATATATTAATATAATTATAAGTATAATATATAATAATATTATATAATACTAACAGTAATATATATATTATTATTTAATAATATTAGATAATTATAAGTATATTATATATATACGTTAATCATTAAATGATTATTCATATATATATATATATATACCTTAATATATATCTATATACAAGTAGTATTGGATAAAGACTTTTTAGCTGTAGTTTTTTTATTCATATTGTAAATACAAATTTTAACTTTAAAATTTTTTTGATAGCGTTTGTTTAATTTTTTAGATTTAGACATACAAAAATTAAATGTTTTTGAAAATCAATTGAAAATACTTTAATTATTTCAAAATCTATAATGGCCAAATAAATATTTTTGATCCTTTTTTTTATCTATTAAGTGTTTAAGTCTGGTTCAAAAATGAAAATTTACAATATATATATTATATAATATAATACTATATAATAATAATTATATATATATATATAGATATATATATCATATTATATATATATATATATATATATAATAATATATAATATATATATATATATAAATTTATATATTTTAAATATATATATATATATAATATAATATATAATATATAGGATCCAGTTAGTTTACTCATTACAGCATGCAATCTCATGCTTACAGCAGAGAAAATTAAGAAAATAAATCAGAATTTTTTTTGCATAAATTTTCATAATTTACTGCATAATCTCAATTTATTTTTTTTTGCGGAAAGTTTTTCAAAACATAAATGAAAATCTATTTTTGAGACATTGAAAACAGCCGTGCCTTTTCGACCCAAATTAAAAATACGAAAAAGGTAAGCATAATAACCAAGTCATTGAAAATAACGCTTTTTCACCCATTGAAAATGGGCAAGCAGTCTCATGGCCCATAGCGGAATGGCGTGAAGACCGATAGTAACTGTGAAATGTTTAGGGCGACTTAAATGAAAATATTGAAGTTAATCATGGGAACAAACTATAGAAAATTGACGTTTAGATATTAGAAATAATTTTTAGAAAGGAAGCATAAGTAATTTAATAGAAACTAAATGTAGCGGAAATACTGTATACTATCGCTTGCAATATACTTCAACAACAAAATGTCTAATTATAATTATAATACTATATAAGATTATATATATAACTATATACTATAAAATAATTATATATATTATAATAATATATACATTAAATATATATCTAATATATAAATGTATTATAATAAAAGTATTATAATATATTATATAATTATATATATACATCTCATAGTTAATATAATAGCTATAATATCAATAAGAATAAGGACAACGAGAACATTTGTACATTCTAGTATATTATATTATATTTAAAATTAATAATATATATAGTATATATATATAATATAATTATATAATACTTATAAATAATGGGTAACTTAAATATGAATAATTACTATCGATATTTTAATTTTTAAAGAATCGATTTTCGATATATTAAACACATTAATACCCAATTGATCCAGAGAACTATTTTTTGCATATCAACCACACAACACACAGCGAACATATAATATGATATAATAATATATATATATAACTATAATTATATATTATTTATATCTATAATAGTATATATACCTATTAATATATATACTATAGTATTATAATATAAGAGATATGATGTTCGGATCCTCACTTTGCTCTAATAGATATAAAACTAAGTATTTTGGTTCAAATTTTCAGTTTCACTTGATCAATACTGATACATAAACAAAGGGTCATGAACTTTGCACTTTTTAATTACAAATTTCAAGCCTTGATTAAGCTAGCTTATTTTTGTGATAATGAATATTGAGGAATTTGAAGGATTTAATTCCGCAAATGTTGTGAGTATATGATTAACCTGTTAACAATTGCCTTGCAACCATTATAGTATTGAAACTAAGATAAAAGGTTTGTAGAAAGTGAGTCATAAAAGATGTGAAATTAATGATATTTTGCACTGATTTTAATTTTTATTGTACTAGAAAACATTGTGGTTCGAAGTATAACTGTAATATATTCCCCAAAATTATTTTTTTCAATATTAAGGAAATTATATATATATGTGATGCGCTTTTGATTATATATTTCTTTGTCATTAACGAAACAGTTTCAAGGGTATTAACCTATTTAGATGTCAGTGAACCAAACTTATAAGATTGGTCTACATTTTTTTGCAGACACGTATATATACTACGTATCATTTTTGTTGGTTAGGAAATTTTGGTTAGGAAAATGTAAAAAAAAAAAAAAGAAACCAGCAAAAAGAATCTAAAAAAAAAAAAAAATGGATTTTTTTTTGGGGGGAGCTCGAGCTAGCTGAAATCATAGTAAATATATATATATTATTGTAAAGGTGTTGCAACGGCAGAGTGTAGGTCGCTGGAGCGTAGGCAACACTGTGAGGAAGATTTTTCAATGCCCAGCAGGAGGATGGGCGGGAGAACCCGCGACAAGACACCCAAATACAGCTAATACCAATCAAAGTGTGAAGCGGCGGGTTTCCGTGATACACTGCTCCTTCTCCTGCGAGGGGGGGGAAATAGTCTCTCAACCGTATTTTCCCCGAAGGCCGGACGAGACCCTGACTCCTTCCATCGCGCTTATAACAATGCGCTCATTCTTTTGTAGTTAAAAAAAAAAAGAATAAACAATTTAGTCAGAAAGTCTATTATTTAATAACGAAGTATCGTATAAAAAAGTTCTCTACCCCCCACACAAATGATTGGCCATTTCCAACTATGATATAATAACACATTATTAAACAAATTTTGTTTTTTTTACATTTTCCGGTCTCGCACAAGGATGAACAATGCTGGGGGTAGAATTCGGATGCGGAACGGGTATAAAAATGTAACGAAAATCATTCCAGCAATTATTCCTTTTCCCGGTAGCTGTTGTAGGTTTTTGAGATATGGAATTGTGGCTTCTTCTAGAGGCTAAATATATATGTACTTTAATATATATATATAGTATATATTATAATATAGCAGCGTATATATTTTATATATAATATAATATAATATATTATTATAATATTATATTAACTATATTAATTATGATATTATATATTATATATATATATATATATAGCGGAACAGCAAAACGATATCGGATAAGATATCGGTATCGGAACAACCCTTAGGTCCCCATATATAACGCCGCGTAAGTCAATAAGAAAAATGAAAATTGAAGTTACCAATACGATAAAATTATAATATAAAGATATATATATTATATATAATATAATAATATATATTATATTATATATCTATATATATACGTATATATATTATATATATATAGTATAATAACTATTTCTACTACTAAATATAGATATCTAATATATATATAATATAATCATATCTATTACTATATACTATGAATAATGAGTACTATATTAAGTATAGCTAATATATACGTTTATAAAGAGTGTTATATATCTGATATATATAATACTATTTAAACTGCGATGTGACAGAGACAAAAGGTGGAATCGAAATATATTAACTTAGTGAAATTGTTTTCATTTATGATGTAGGAACAGAAACTGATCAGAGATTATTGGAAACAGTTTGTAAAGATGTGACAAAATTAATTAAATATAAACACATCAAAACTTTCCGTAGCAATCCAGCTTTGTGATAACCAAATACTTCCTCCTTTGAGGAAAGGCTTCTGGCGACTTGCCAGAGCCCTATCCTTTGCTTCACCAATTCCTGAAACCAAGACTTAAAGCTAATGGCCTTTATCTTGCATGTACTGACAGTAAGATCAAAATTTTAAAAACTTCTTTTGTTAATATATTTTAATATTTGAATTTCAGTTATTGAAGCGCCGTGTGTCGGAACATATCGACCTTTTATTCATATATAATATATATATATATATTATATATATGTGATAATTTATAGCTTCGTTTATTACGAATATATCGATATAAATAACTATATCCCAAAACATTTTTCTATAAACTTATATAAATATATATATAGTATATATATATAGTATATATATTAAATACTATATATATATATATCTAAGTATATATATATATATATAACTAGATAACTCTACGTTTCGTTGACGATCCAGAGTAATATATCAAGTAAGTATATAATCGCATGGATGAATAGCTATAGAACTACTCGGTATAAGGGGATACTATCAGTCAAGCTGGCAGTGGGAGAATAGCAGACTTAAATCGATGATACGTGTCCCAGGATAGGGCTGCTAGCTAGAGGTGTACATGGTGATGATGATTGATGTACCGACACATTGTGGCTTATATATATGATATAAGGTTTGAGCTTTCTATTGCTTCGTTTATTTACGAAAATTCGCTCATAATAATGGGCTATAAAACGATCCGAATTTGTGCTTTTTCTATTCTTTATGACATCGTCTCGGCAAGCAAGTTTGAATATCAAATTGCAATTCATTGTAGGGCCTTCAAGTTTTAAACCTAATTAACGTTAAATATTTATAACCTGATTAACGTTATTTTGCGGATTTAATTTTGTAACAAATTTTTGAAAAGGATTATATAAAGACAATTTTTTCTTATGAATATTCTAAAAGATTCCTTCTTTTAAGATTTTTGAAAAATAAATTAAGTTTTTGCTTTAATCTCTTATTTAGTTTCAACCACGAATATAGAAAGACATATTAAATATTTCTAGGAGAGTTTTAAATAAATTTCTGGTATGGCTAAATGTATAGAGAGATTCTGAAAAATTAAACAAGATTATGAAAATTTTCAACAGGCCTGTAAAAATTGTCAAATAAATGTTTCATCTTTTTGATCAATATATATATATTATTACTAATTAATATATATATAATATATAATATATAATATATATAATATATAATATATATATATATAATATTATATAATATAATATATACTATATATATATGATATAATATATATTATATATATAATATATATATTATATATGATGACTGATATTTTGGGTATTAGAAGGCGACAACCTATAAAAAATGCGATCGCATATGTATCGTCAAAATATGAAACTTAACAATTCAGCTACCAAGCGAAGATAGGACAATCCTGATGCTGGCCTAACCTGAGGCAAAATTTTAATTGGCGGAAGACTGTAAAAATAAAAAAAAAAAAAAAAAAAAATAAAAGAAGAGAACACTTAAAGGGAAATACATTGAGAAGACAAAAAGAACACTAGATTGCGGACTATAAGGAAATACATTTTTGGCATCCTTGTAAAATTTTAGTTAGGAGAAATGTACAAAAAATAATATATAAATAATAAAATAAATATAAATATTGGCTTAATTTTTTTTTTTTAGGAAGCAAGCAGGAAAGAATGTGGTAGATATTCATATTATTTGTAAGAGGTATTAAAGACGGACAATGTAGGGCTCGAGCCGACACGGGAAACAGCAGGGGGGGAACGTTATTTCCATCCGCGCGTAAAGGGATAGGCGTAAGACGGAGAACCCGCCACGTTTACCCAGGACAACGAAAATCACAAATAACGGTAAAAGGCGGGGGTGACGGAGACACTTGCCCGCGAGAGGGGAATTATCGCCTACCCGTAAGATTACCCCGGAAGGCCGAGAAGAAGCCCCGACTCGCTGCCGATCGGGTGCGGTATAATTAATCCCCTCTATTAAACCGAGGCGAGAATAATTATTCTTTAGTAAATAGAAACAAAAAAGCAAAGAAGTTTTAATAAAAGATCTTTTAATTTTAAAGAACGGAAGGTAACAAATAAATAGCTGTCTCGTTAAATAGGGTCTCTCATAATCAAATTAAACTTATTGGACTCAATAATTAGTTAACAATACAATAATTTTTTATTTTTTATTTTTTTTTTACATTTTCCTATCTCCTAAAATAATTTTACCTTAGGATGCAAAA
>JABUQX010013553.1:0-5000 GCA_015478945.1 Trachelipus rathkii
AGTAGAGAGTATGGTGACTGATTATAGCTCTGCTATGAAATAAGTGGAGCTGGTAGATACGTTGGATGGATCACAGGTTTCATTAATACTATCTTTACGACAAAAATTCTTATCTATATTCGCACATAACTCCATGGTATTCGATCAGTACTTTGTTTCACCTTAGCCATATCAGGCTAAAGATGAAATCACAGTGCGTATCGAGGGAATTAGGGAATATAAATATTACTATCTGTTAATTCTATTCACTAATCTGCTATTTAAAATTCAGCTAGAAATATCGTTAATTGAACAGGGAATACTCTTCGACGAGCAAAGCCGGCTTTCATCATACGAAAGTGCGCTAATCTTCCTTGTTCTCCTGAGCTGACTAATCTTTTACTGACCTCTTATGATAACAAATAAACATCCTCTAACTAACTCTGCTGTTAAAATCTGCCTTCTTCTCATCTTTTAATTATTATTCTGATGGTTCTGTATTAGCTAATTTCTCCAACTGAAAAGGTACGATAAACATCTATAGGTAAACCTCCTACTATTCTTTAATATTACCTCTAACTCTAACCTAGGTATGTAAATTAGTCTTGAGGCATTATACTCATTCTTCCTTCACTCCTATCCCTCTCAGGTGTCTCTATTGACTATTTATGCTACTGTGATATAAATTGATTCAGGGTGTCAATGTAATGAGCTTCACGAAAATACTATAATGTAAACGTTAGAAGGATATAGAGCGGGATGGCCCGTGAGATTGGACTATTCCATCCACACGTTTAAGAAGGAGAATAGTGTAGTTTTTCCTAAGTGCTGGCCCCCTCGTCTCGTTCAACTATTTCTTCTTAATAGTCTGAATACTAACTACTTATTTCTCACTCAATGTTTAGATATAGCACTGGACAATGTAACACCGATTCCGAAAATAAAGAGGAAGCGCTCTTGATCCTTCTATAACGATCTGACTCACTTATATATAGCTCAATAATCACTTTAAGTAAAATTAATTCTAATCTCAGATTTATTGAAACCCTTCTCAACTCTCACACCTTTACTTAGACTCATGCATGGAATCTATCATTCTACTTTCTTTCGGATCGACAGTAACGGCTAATTAATCGGCGACATACGAGTCTACTTAGGCAGATATACTTTCCATCTTACTGTTTATCGTTTTCCGCCCCTTAGGAACATGGAGAGACTTGCGTGTGGCGCTTGACATATCCAAAGCATTTGACCGGGTACGGCACGCGTCACTGCTCTCCAAGCTCCTATTCCACTTTAGGGTGTCCTCCTTTACTCTTGCTTAACCGTAGGTTCTTTAATTTATCTCTAAATCACTCATAATATATTAATACTGTATTGAATGACTGGAGGAAGACTTTCTTCACTTATATTTTATCCTGTTCAAGATTTAGTGTGATGGTACCTAGAAGTGTTTCTGTCTTATCTCCTACTTTATCTTACTTTTCATTTAATATAAATATGATGATTTATATATATACTCACCTGCACATCTAATACTCTATCTACTACTCGTATGCTCGAATGAACTCGACCTTCATATCTTTACAACTCAAATTTCAATTCTTCTCCTTTACTTTATTACCATTTACTAGTAATTTGCCTCTCGTACTTATAATCTATTTCTCAGTATAACTTATTATCTATCTAGCCTAGAAATTTTGAGGATAGATATTCCGGTGGGGGTCGTGTACTCAACCTTTATGAATTATTAAATTCTATTAAAAATACTATCAACTATTCTAGCAAATCTCCCTCTCAATAAATACATCACTATTCCTAACTTTCCTATCTATCTTTCACGTACGAGTTAATTACCTCTTCACGCTCTCAAATACTTGATTAGCACAATATATAAAATAATAACATCTACTTTAGGCCTTTAACATTAAACTAAAAAAAAATGTCCTGGAAACCTCACATCACAACGGTTAATGAAATTAAGGGGCGGCCGCCAAAGAAACGGGAGTTTCTGATTATAGAACAGCGAGACTTATTTTTATTCACTCTTCTCTAGTAAAAATAAACTTGAGTACTAAAGTCATAGTAGCAATGAGGCCTCACCCCCTTGTATGGAGTACTGCCTCTCATATATAAGAGTATGAGTGTGTGAGGCTCTGGTTTCAATACCGGTACTTTTGGACAGGTCGAGATCAAGGCTAAAAAGACTCTTATATAACATCGCAATTCCGTACTTTCACTATTAATCTAAACTTGAATACCTCATTCATATCATCTTGCGGCAGCGTATTGATGGTGCTATAATCATCTTATTCTAATAGGTAAGTACCGTGTATGACAGCGTAGCATGATGTACTCTCGAGGTGAGAACATTGACTCGTACGTACCACTACATCAAATAAATATATATATTATAAGACGCCCGCGTAGCACTATAATGGGGTTGAGCTGTGTTCTTCTTGTCAGCAATGAAGTGATTATATGGTTATGTAATAATTATAGAAGTATAATATATATTATAATATATATAGTAATTAAATAATAATATAGATATTATTTAGTATGAGATAATAACTCAGCACTCAGAATGTTCGCGCGTGCCCTCCTTCTTCCTGCCATACCTATATATTCTTGAGTTCTGTGGAATTCTCTTCCATCTTCTGTGTATTCCTGCTGAATTTAATCTCTACCACGTCACGAGCTTAGAGACGATCACTAGTGCGCATCTGCGTAAATTAATGAGCGTATTGATGTGATGAGCTTTCTGAGACGGTGTAACACTCACATATTCACTTGAATATAGGGATACTTACCGAACGAGTGAAGTGATGGTTGACTAACTATAAATAATATATATAAAATATATATATATATATATATAATTATATATAATAACAATACATATACTATATAAGGTATAAATATAGTAAATTATATATATGATATATATTAAATATATTATAATAATATATTATATTAATATATTAATATAGTATATATATATATATATATAACTTTATATATATATATATTTATATATATTATAATATATAGTAATATATAATATACTTTTTACTAAGTGTATATCATATTTATAATATATACTTATTATATATATATAGTATATATATATAATATATAATAATATTATATATATATAGTATTATATATATATATATATATATATTATGTATATTATATATATATATATATTATATATATATATATATATATATATATATATATTATATACTATACGTATATATTGTAATCAGATATGCATAATGTAGTATCCGTATATATATAGTATAGTATATGTATGTATATTTATATATATATATATAATATATATATTATATAAATATTAAAATTGTATATTATTATATATATATATTATAGTATTATAATATATATAATATATATATATATATATATATATATATATATATATTTATATATTATATATTTTATAATGATATATATATAGTATATATAGTATTATTATATATTGTATTATATTATATATATATGTATATATATAGTTAATTATATTATAATATATATTATCTGGCGTTGGGATAGTATTAATGTAGTATATATGGTTCTACTAAATATATTTATGATTATATATATATTAAGAGTATATATATTATATAGTAGTATATTATAATATATTATATATAATATATAATATTGATATATACATATATATAATAAATATATACTATATAATATATATATATGGATATTATAGTTTTAGCTATGTAAAAAGCAATGTTATAGTATATATATATATATATATATATTGATATTATAGTTGATATAGTTATATATTAAGGTATATAATATGATAATTATAATTATATAGTATATAGTGGAATAGATAGATATTTATAATAATATAAAATTATTAATGATAATTTTATAGAAGTTCTATAATAAATATATATATATATATATTATTAAATAGTAGGTATATATATATATAGTATTATATATATTATATATTTATGTAGTATATATTATTATTATTATATATTAGTATATTATGTATTATATATATTATATAGTAATATATATATTATATATATGTATATTATCATGATAATATTATATATATATCAGTATTATATATATATAGTATTATATATATATTGTATAGTAGTATATATTATTATAGATTATTATATAGTACTAGAGTTGTTAGGATATATTGTACTTATGGTATTATATTGTATATTGATATATAATATATATATGTTATGTAGTAATGTAGTAATATATATAAATATATGATATATATATATATATAGTGATGTAAGTATATATTATATATATATATGTATAGATGAAATATATAATATAATATATTAATATATATATATATATATATATATATATATATATGTTGTAATATTATAAATATTGAAATATTACCCGTATAAAAGACATTAAAGTTTTTAATTTTATGATCCTATTTAGCCAGTATAAATTCATCTGTTGTTGTGTCTCGGGAATGCAATCGCACATGATATGCATTAGATTAGGTATATTTGGTAAATGTGGTTATACCTATATTTAAAAACCGCTTATTTATTGTTTCGTATTTTCAATAGGCTTAACTTTGCGCTTACGACACAGAAAAATATAATGTTACTTTCGTAACTATTTCTCGAAGCCGCGCCAAAAGTAAAGACCATGGAGAACAGACCCGATCCTAAAATCTTAAGGGATATTCACTGTATACCTGTCGATAACCCTCTTTAAGAATAGCTCCCGGAAAAAGAGAGAAAGAGGAGGGTAGCTCGAAAAGAGATGAAAGAGTAAGTGGATTTGATAGTGTGGGGAGCGGGGGCAAATGTGTTTAAAAAGGTGATGAAAGCCCGGCAGGGCGCGAGCAGTAAGTTGGAGACAGAGAGGAGCCGGGTAGAAAGCATTTAGGAAGTAATAACTGGGGAGAGAGAATGGTTAGCAAAGTTCCAAAAATGTAAAACAGTAGTGTTCCTTGTAAATGTCTTGTA
>JABUQX010013553.1:22500-28356 GCA_015478945.1 Trachelipus rathkii
AGGACATATTACAGTATTTATAGAACAAAGGTTAAGCACAGCACCATTGTAGCAATGTTGAAAAGCTGGTGTAAGGAGGAAAAAGAAAGTGAACAGATAGACTTACAAAAGGAGTTCTGAAGATGGAAATGCGGAAAAACGAAAAAGTGGCCGAGTTTGCATTAAGGATCCAAACCACTTATGAGACAGCCACTAAAGAGGAAGATAGAGATAAACAGGTGTTAAACAATTTTTGAATTGTTTACCAAAAACCATGGCAAGACGATTTACAAATTAAGGATGGGAAGTAAAAAAGAGCGCTAAAGTAAAGGTGGAAAGACTACTAAACTTGGGCACAACACAAGAAGAGGATCAATTAGATAACAACGAAGGGGAATCCAAAGATGACGGCATACCGATATAGGCAACTTTGAACGAAGAAGCTAGTAGAAAGGGCACATATGAGGATAAATACGTTATGGTAGGCAGTATAATCCAGCAAAAATACACACAAGGGGGGCCAATTTTGGTAGTAATGTATCTGTGTATAAATGTTATATCCACACGCGTCAGTATGCATAAATTATAATACGAAATTGTATTGGTACGATGAACTGTGACACAAGAGGTGTGTGTGCTACTCGGATCTCGTAAACTGATAGCCTGTGTATTAGGCCACTACACAATTCTCATAGAGGTATGTTATAGGGCTCCGTCCGTGGGAAAATGATCATGACCATAGTGGAATGGTGTTGTAGGGTGTGGAAGCAGTGAATATGCATCTCGTGTGTGCATACTATCGCGTCTGGCACAGAGATATATACCGCGATACTGCGATAGTATATAAGCTATATACAGATATAGTTAAGTTTAGAGTGTGTGACAGCCTAGAGTAACAACACGTTTTCGGAGACGAGTATCGTAGGGACATCATATATATATACTCACGCGACCATTCGGTGGTGCACTCGTCGCAAGGGCAGAGATTGATAAGATGTCACACTCTTTATCTTCACACATACAATGTCGTGCTCTTTTTTTGTGTGATTGATATCTCATCATACGCGGACAAGTTCGTTTGACGTGGTATATGATGTCACTTCTTCGTGTTCAGTTTATATAAGAGAACAAATAGAGGAATTTGAAACAGGGACAATAGCGCAGTGTACGCAATTTCGGGAAACCGAGGGGGCTCTCCGTCAGCACCGGAACAAGCCGGACGAACTCTTAACACATCAGTAAAAATTAAATAAATTGGCGAGTTTCACAGTTTAACGATGGGAACCAACTAGCCCGGCTACTTGAGATTATGCAGACATTGGACGCCCCCAGGAACAGGCGGGGGGAAGAATTCAATAAGTAGGAAAACTGAGAATACTAAGGATGTCTTACCACAGCGGATACCTAGAGATAGAGGGAGAGGAACAAATAGCACTGTATGTAAGGGCTTCGATCCAACGGTTTTCTTTGCGTGAAACACTTTGGTAAGCATATAAATAAACTGAACAAAGGGGTGTTCAAGATAATTCCAACCTAAGATGAAGTGAGCTGGCCTTTTAAAATTTATGCTGATAAAGTTAATATTAAATTCGCTATTGAAATGCTCAAGTCTACATAGTATATTGATTCAGGAGTCTCAGTATTGTATGCATAGGACAAGATAATCGGTATTCGGTTCGTCAGGATTCTTCTGGAATAGACACCTGTGAAATGACGTGTGTTTTAAAACAAGGTGATGAGCTGTGTCTAACGCGATATAGTGGAGGTTTATGATGATCCCTCTGTCAATTACCGTTATGCAACTTTACGACGTCCCTGAATTTGTTTAAATAAGAATCCTTTAATACCAGTTCAATTAAGATATCTCTCCTTATGGTGTTGATCTGACTATCAATTATGGGTTCGGTCAGCTATCTCACATTTGTGGTAGAATAGGTTGAATAGAGGCCATCGATTCTTTGCAAGTTCTGTTTAGTGGCATGAAATTTTTTTTCAAATGGAATTCACATTCGTAAAGAAAACACTACAATTCTCAAAAGAATAACTCTGGCTCATTGTACCGATGGTAACTGAGATGGTTTCATTCACATGGGTATGGAGAATATCTAACCACAAAGGTAACAGGTTTAATTTTATCAAAAGAAAAGATTGGGACTTGTGTGGTGACTGACTGAAATGCTGAGTGGTTACTTTTCCGTTTACCTTATTCATTTTCTTAGTCCTTTGGTTAGGGCGCTGATGGATTTATTAGTATTGACGTTCTTCCTGGCTGGTTTCTATCGGTTTTCCGTTTTCTCCTTTCTTCCTTTTTGGGCATAAGCGGGGAAACCATGTGTCGCAGCGAGAGGGACGTTGTTCCTTATTATCTTCCTGGGCCTCGGGATGGTTCTCAGTGTTAAAGAAATAGAATGTAACAACAATCCTGCGCAAAGGTAACCCCCGTCCAACAAGAAAGGGGGGCGTCCGGGGGGGGGGCGGATGGGAAAAGTACGGAAAAACATCCTCCTTACTTTCTTTGGAAATTTCCCGCAAATCTAAATAAATTAGTGCCGCTAGTTAAAAAAAAAATAATAAAAAAAAAAAAAAACAAAAAAAAAGATAAAAAGAGCCACAAGAGAACAAAAAAAAAATATAATATACCAGGACCTCCTTTCTATGGTGGATGTTCTCCTTTCACACGCATTGAATGAATGAGAGTTATAAGCTATTACTCTCTTCCACCTTCTTGTTCTTGACACAAACCTGCACCCATGCGAATCCTACTTGCGGTCTACATTTAGAGTTCTAATTTTTGGCAGCTGCTTCTGTAAATTCTGGAATGCTTAGTTTTCTATTGACTCTTTTCATTAATCCTTTTTTAAGCCTTCAAAGGCCCTGAAACCTTTTCTCTGTCCTTTAATTTTTGTCGCCTTCTTTTTTTTCCTGTTAAAGACTAAGGGCGGCTGGCAGCTCATGAAAAGCAAGTTTTTCTAATAAACTTTGCGCTGGAAGTTTATCTATTCATAGGTACGCGTCTTGCAAATTCTCTCCCACATTTAGTTCGGTCGTTTTTTCCGAGCTTTATGAACATCGGGGTATGAATTCTGGAAAGCGTTTCTTATTCCCAAATCCCTGCTGAGGAAATGACCCAGGCCCCCCGGCTAAATCTGTATAAAAACTACTTTCCTTCTGAGCCAGCAGACCCCCATCGACTGCTGCTTTCCCCGGACCCTGTTCGTAACATCCCTACAGTGTATACAACAGAAGAGGTTACAATTACAACAAACGATTGGATTCCGGTGAAAGCAGATTGGAATTCACAACAGATTAAGCCTAGAGAAGGAAGATACTACGACATCAAACCAGAAGAATTACTGGTCGAAGGCGAAGAAAACAATCGAAGATAGTACAACAAACGGTTTAAGGTACCACCAGGATTAGTGAAATGGAATGCAAAAGAAGGAAATATATTAATGAGGAAACTTATACCGGGGCAATTAAGATTAGGAAAAGGAGAAAAAATAGGAATAGCCCATCTAGTATTGGACGAAGATAACCTGCAAAAATATGAAAACCGAGGATGTGCAGTAAATACAATGGTACGAGAAACAGGAAAACAAGGAACCATTGAGGAAGAATGGACGAAGGAAAAATTAGAAAATGAAATTACATTTATGGAAGAACTGAAACAGGAACAGCGAAAGAAAATAATAGAAATTCTGTATAGACAAAAGAAGTATTCAATAAAGGCGTTTCATATGTGACTGAAACATCCATGACACCATATAGGATACGACTACACGATTAACCTGCCCATATTACCAAAGGGCAAGTAAAATTCGATCAAAGGACAACGAGGCAGATCGAAAATCAGGTTCGGAGTGTGTCTGAATGATATTGTGGAGCCATGTGCTCCTGAATGGAGTTCCCCAGTGGTACCTGTCAGGAAGAAGGATGGAACGCTTCGTCTATGCATAGACTATATACGCTAAAATAAGGTAACAGAAGCAGATAGGTTCCCGATGGCTAACATCACAGAAAAGATTTTTTCATACCATGGGGTGAAATATTACACTTGTCTAGATTTGGTAAAAGGGTACTACCAAATGCAGTTGGAAGAGGATAGTAAGGACTTTACTTCATTTTCTACAGTTAGTGGGCAGTACAGACTTAAAAGGCTGAGCTTTGAATTAAAAAGTGAACCAGCAGCATTCCAGAGAGATGCAGAGGATTCTGACAGGATTCAGCCGGGATAGAGTGGTAGTGTATGTAGATGACGTCCTCTTGATATCAAAGGAATTTGAAGAACATCTGCTACTGATTGAACAGGTTCTAAAGTGTTTTTCTGAAACAAACGTTAAGATTAAAATCAGCAAGTGTAGCTGGGTCCAAAAAGAAGTTAAATTTTTAGGTCATTTCCTCAGCAGGATTGGAATAAGAAAGCTTCCAGAATTCATGGACCATGTTCATAAACTGGAAAGACCGAATAATGTGGGAGAATTAAGACGGTACCTATGAATGATAAACTTCCAGCGAAAGTTTTATTAGAAACTGTTCATGAGTGGCAGCGCCCCTTAGTGCTTTAACAGGAAAAAAAAGAAGGGACAAAATTAAATGGACAGATGAAAGGTTTCAGGCCTTTGAAGGCTTAAAAGGATTAATGAAAAAGAGTCAATAGAACTGGCATTCCCAGAATTTACAGAAGGCAGTGCAAAATTAGAACTCTATGTAGACGCAAGTAGATTCGGCATGGGTGCAGGTTTGTGTCAAGAACAGGAAGGAGAAGAAGATAATAACATATAACTGCTCACTCCATTCATGCGGCGTGAAAGGAGATCCATCCACCATAGAAAGCGGAGGTTACTAGCTATTAAGATGGGGAATCAGAGTTTCCGCCCTTTCTTGTTGGGTCAGGATTTTGTACTTTACACTGACCACCGACCCAGGAAAGGACAACGTCTCTGCGGACACATGGTCCCGCTGCCAAAAGAAACCAGAGGAGGAAGTCAATACTATAAATCCATAGGCCCTACCAAAGGGACTAGAAATAATAAGGTTAGTACCAGGTGGCGAGGATTCTTTGCTTTTGAGCTTAGATGAAATCTTGAAAAGATTAACGACTGCAGAAGAGACCACAAGGAATTGAGAAATCTTATTAAACAATAGGAAGTTTGTATGGGTTGGACAAGAAACCAAAATCTTTGAAGTTAAAAACTATCAGCATCCCAGGGAGAGAACCGATTCGAAGCGTATTACTGGTAGGAAGTGATGAATTCAACAGCTAAGGATTTGGCCACATCATGGAATTTGCTGTTCAGTTATTTATATGCTACCTAAAGCAAGAAAACGTGAAAGCTTAAAGGATATCCACATACAAGTATTAGGAGGTCCCATTTTAACCCATTAAAGTAGCGACCCACATGGTATAACAATTTGATATAACAAGGATGACACCAATAATAGACCAGAACTGTCAGTTGAGGAAACAATGAAGTACCATCTGAGGAGGATAAATTGAAAAAATCAGCCTGGACCAGTGGAAGAAAGTGAGGAAAGATAATTTATTACAACGAATCATGCAGAGGAGGATTAGGAGTAATCTTCTTAATGAAGGAACAAGAGACACCGATCTCGGTAAGTGCAACGCATATAGATAACAGGAATTGCATGGCAGGACATTTTTTAAATTGGCGAAAACTCCTAGGTGTGCCCTTTTTGGTATAGCCGGGTGCAGTTATTAGTTCTGGTTTAGGAAACAGTTGTCAAGAATTGGAACGCATTTGGCCATAATTTAAGGCAAATGGCGTGTGGATATCACATTGAACGGAATTACTACCAAAATTGTTGTCGAATGTACAACTGCGGTAGCCATAAGGATAGATACCCGCTATCGGAAGA
>JABUQX010013554.1:0-17475 GCA_015478945.1 Trachelipus rathkii
CAGACAGAGACAGTTTTGCAACTATTTTGGGCAGAACAGAAAGATGGCATTGTATATTGCTGTGATGTGAATGGCCTATTGGGGCATGAGCATAAACCAGCAGAGTGGTGCCTGTTTATTGATTCTCCAAACGTAGTCTCAAGGCAGTGCTACTTCCCATATAGGCAATGTTTTTCCGTCTCTTCCAGTAGCATATTCTATTCACAACGCAGCTGTTGAAACCTTTGAAGTTATGAGTTCACACTTAAACAATTTCGGTACACTATTTTTCCTCTGACACATTTGTGGGGATCTGCAAGGTCATTGGACTATTACAGGCATGCATCAGGGAACACAAAATTATGTTGCTTCCTCTGCAAATGGGAATAGCGCGCCAGAAAAAATCACTACATGTCGAAAAAGTGGCCCTCAAAACATGATTTCAGATCCTGGGACTCAAGAAACATATCACATGAACCACTTGTAAATCCGGTTTTTCTTTCTTCCACCTTTGCACATTGAAACTTGGTTTGATATGAAAAAATATTTGTAAAGCTCTGCAAATTAAGGTGGGCAATTCTGCATCTCAAGAACAAATTCTACAAATTTAAGTGAGGCAAAGAAATAAAAGAAGGGGTTTTATTGGCCCCAGATTAAAGCAGTCTTCCGAGATGAGAGTTCGAAAGGAAACTGTCAGAAGGACAAAAAGCGGCCTGGCTAGAATTCAAATCAGTGTGCTCAGGTTTCCTTTGAAATGAGAAAGCTGAAACATGTGACTATCTTGTACGTCACATGGTGGATTGCTTTCGTGATATTGGTTGCAATATGTCTTTAAAACTACACTTTAATGGACTCACATCTGGACTTCTTTCCCCCCACCTTAGGTGCGGCGCAGTAGTGATGACATGGTGAAAGGTTTCACCAGGACATCTCTATGTTTGAAAAGCTTTTCAGAGGCGATAGAATGAAAGTATGCTTGCTGAATATTGCTGGTTTTTTATCAGGGACACACAAAGATTGCCTAAAGAGGAAAGAAAAAAATCATCTTTTTTTTTTTTTTTTTTTACAGTTGACACCGTGTACCTACTCACCGGCAGAGCCTATTACAGGAGGGGGGTTGCACGCTAAAATATCATCTGCTAGGTCAAATTACGCAGATGAGCACAGAGCAGGCTTTAAGTGAGGGAGATTAAATTCAATCAGAAACACAGAAGATGGAAGAGAATTTTCACAGAACAGAGGTGCAGGAAAGAAGGAAGCACCGCAGCGAACAGCCTGGAGTTACCAAATATCTAAGAAAACTCGTGCGCCAGAAACAGCAGCCCCTTGTGTACGAGGGCGTCGTAAAGGTGATGGTACGCGAGTGGGTAAGTTCCTCGAACACCTGCCGCTGCGGTACCTATAGAAAAGAGATAAAGTACCAACATATAGAGAGAGTCAAGTGAACTGGAAGTACAGAACAAAGTTTATAAGCCTTTTGGCTTTTGACTCGACCCTGTCAAAAGCCGGGTGAATCCGGGTGAAACCAGAGTCCCCCCCCCAGATATGAGAACAGTTCCATACAAGGGCGGATGAGACCCTTGTATAATTGGAGTAACTGAGAAGGAGGAAAAAGAATCTCGCATCCTAAACAGAACTTCCAGTTTCCTTTGAAGGCCGCCCTAGCAACCTGTTGTGATGTGAGGTTTCCAAGATTTTTTTGTTTATTATTGGTTGTTTTATGGGATGTTTTCCTTTCTACAGAGAGACGAAAGAACTCGTCCGAAAGGATAGAAAGTTAGAAGGTGTTTTAAGGGGAGATTTTGTAGAAGTTGAGTTTTTAAAAGAATTGAATTTCACAAGGTTGGAGACGACCCCAATCGAAAATTCTATCCAGAGCCAGGTCAGCGAGAATAGAAATCGGAAAGATTAAGACGAGAGGCAATTCTAGAAGTAAAAGAAGGAGCAGATTGAAATGAGTTGAAGAATGAAGGTCCGGAGTCATCGCATATGAGTGGATAGAGTTGAATGTGCAGGTGAGAAGATCATTATGAAAAGTAAGCAGTAAGTAGGAGAGAAAAAGAAGAAGGAACACCACTATTGACAGAAAAAGAAAGAAGAAGTCGTCCATCAACAACAACAGCCGATATTGGACGATTTGAAAGGAAGCTAGACATAAGTAAGTTAAAAGAGAGGAGGAAACCCAAAGGAGTGGAACTTGGAGAGCAGTGACGCGTGCCAATACCGGTCAAAGTCTTTGGATATTTCAAGCGCCACAACGCAAGTGTCCCGTAGTTCCTAAGGGCGGAAACCATAAATGTTAAATAGGAAAGTATATCACCAGTAGACCTCGAACGCCGAAAGGCGTACTGGCGATCGAAGAAAGGAATGAGATTCCAGATGGTCCTAAGAAGTGAGAGTTAAGGAAGGGTTTCAATAGATCTTAGATTAGGAATACAGGTGAAGCGTATAAGGGCGACATTAGAATGGATCAGACGGCTTCCTTTTTTCAGAATAGGGACATGTGCGTGCTTCCAACACTGAGGGAAAGTGTTAGTAATGAGACATAGAGAAATATAGTTGAACGAGGGTAGGGGCCAGCTCGGAAGCACATTCCCTAAAACTCGGGGAGGAATCCATCCGGGCCCCCCGCCTTCCTAACGTTCATAGATTTCAGGAGCCCATGCACCCGATAAAATGTAATCACAGAAAAAGACATAGGACACCTGAGAGGAGGAAGGGGAACACAGAATACCAGAATCGTCCAGGTTGAATTAGAGGAAAATAGGGAGCCGAAGAGAGATTTGCTTTTTCAGTTGGAGAGTTTAGCGACGAAGCCATCAGATCGAATAAGAGGAGGAATAAGGCAGATTTACAGAAGTTTGTTAGAAGATGTTTTTGGCAAGAGGCCAGAAGATTTGTCAGTAGGAGAACCATAGAGGGTTAGCCACTTTCGTTTGATGAAAGCCCGCTTTGCTCGTCCCTGCGAAGATATCCCTGCAACGATTTCTTACTGAATGAAAATTACCGAGAGTGATAGAAGAACGAGAATTTTCCACTCCCGACACACACACTGTCTCTAGTCTGAATAACGAGAGGAAAAGTAAGATAGAACCATGGATTTTTAAGAGAGAAAAATTTAATCGAAGAAGGAATGAACCTCCTCATCCCGTCAACGATTACAGCTCCCACCTTAATGGAAGAAGCCGAAGCGTCATCAAAGTCAAGCAGTCATATCCAATTATAGTTAGCGGAGAAGCGACGCAAGGCCCCCAATCACCCCCGATCAAAGTGCCAAAAAAACGCGTAGGGCAGAGATGGAGCTGTTGAGAGAAGTATTAAACGTTAAGAGATAAAGGTTGTGGTCAGATTTTACCAACAGGAGCGAAGATAGTGTTTTCAGAGAGAGATGGACTAGTGGTCAACATAGGTCAAGTGTGTTCAAGAATTGGTTGTGACGATCCGGAATGTGTGTAGGTTCTTTGATTAGCTGCTCCAGATCCGTTGAGAATGCTGAATGATTCGGCTCCTCCCAACTAAATCAGTATGAGAGGACCGCAACCATTCAGTGTTGTGTACATTGGAATCCCTAAATAGAGGGACCTCAGTATTGGATGAGAAGATATAACAGTCTCGTGAGAGTTAGTAAGATATTCAAGAAAGAGTGAAAATCTGTCTGTTTAGGAGAACAAGTAAGCAATGAAGCACAATATTATATGTAAGTAGAAGGAGAAAGATTTTTGAGCCCAGAGCATCGAAGTTAGTAGATTCGAGATTCCGAGACGTGTACATTCAGACGTTTTAGTGGTGTGCTTGCTATAATAACAAAGCCTGTTACAATTATGTAACCAATTATGTTATAAATGTGAGGAGTGTGTCTACAAAAAAAGCGTAACGCTGATGGAGCTTTTTTGTTTTTCATAACATGTTAACATAGCACTTTTGCTTATACAGAATCCACATATTTTCATGTAAAAGAAGAAAAAAATTTAATTTGTTGTGCAGTGTTATCATAATGATATCTTCAACTGATTGGGTTACAAATGATTACAAGATTGGCTAGAATAGAACTATCATAGGATAGAACGACGTTTATTTTATCATCAAGAGCTACCGTAATGGGCAGAGAGATTCATTAGTTCCTTGCAACTTAGCATATTTGGAGAGTAACGTCATGTGTTACTGAAAGTTGGCTGAACTTTTTAATTCTGCCCCTGTATTTTCTTTAAGTTCTACTGAGCCTTAGTCGAATATTAAAGTGTGACATTGCCCTAAATTTTTGAGGAACTTTGCTGACTGCTGTTTGAGATGTCAACATGACATTTCTAATGTTGGGTGGCTGACTGAGGTTTGTGTTTTTCACTCAATAAAAAAGAAACATTATCTTTAAACTATTGGCACCAACAATCTCTCATGACACAAGTGAAACATCATTGGAAGATAAGTTTCCCATTTTCGTCAAAACAATTTCAATTAAATACGCCACTGAGATATTCACCTGTATGACGTTCAGTGGGAGGTTCAGAACACGACACAACAATTGTCCTTTGAAATAAATTGTCAACGGCATGGCAACTCTGAGAATCACAAAGAAACTGCTGATGAGTATCTGACCATTCGTCGAAGGAGAAAGCTAACTTGATGAGTGTTTGATAGAGGTTATTAATTCTGAAAACTTTAGTTTTAACCCTGTCATACATTTTCTTTCAAATAATATATCTTAGCTAATTTTTTTTTTGAGTAGTGTTGAAAGAGACCGATACTTCGTTAGCCGTACAAAGCCAAGGAATTCCAACGTGACGAAACAGAAGATCGTCCATCACTATAATTTCTGTAAATTTACTTATCGATGCTTTATGATTTTCGTTCAGCGTCTCATAAATATTCTGGTATTTTTATATTATTTTCAAAGAATAATCTTGCTTGGTTTCTTAACTTGAAAGTTTTTATTGGAGATCCTTTACTCTTTTACTCATTTTCCGTTCTACATTTTCCCTTGTGTTTGTTGCTTAGATAGTTCTTAACCCAGATATCATTCTTCCTTTCCGAGAATTACGATTGCAAAGTGTACTGTTTGCGATGTCATGGAAAACGATAGTCGAAGTAATCCCGCAAACGCAACACTAGATAAGGAAATGCCATTCGCGGAATTGTTCAACAGTACGAGCGTATCAATAAATTAAATATTGCCTAGATTCGATTGTGACTCAAATTACTGTCACTACCGTTGAGACGGTGTCATTAAGGCATAATTCATAAACTTTCTCACTAAAGTGCTAATTTTCTAAACAAGTCCCATCAGAAAACATTTTCTATTCACATTCCGAGTGTTTCCGAGTGCAAATGCAAATGATTTATTTTTAATATTTGCGAAAGCCAATGCGAATATTTAATATTGTGGTAAGAATGAACATATATATATATATATATATATATATATATTATATATAATAGTATATATATATATATATATATATATATATATATATATTATATATATATATATAGTTATTTTTTGGCCCTTTCCTCAAAAAAAAAATAGTCGCTGGAATGGTTGTTGCAATAATTTTAGCTTCATTCTTGTTATTTACAAAATTACAATTATTGTACAGTGTTATTACTGCATGAAAAATGTTTGTGATATATGGCAGTAATAGTTGCAATTGGGGGCCTATGTATTGATATTTGTTTTTTCCATATATTCACACTCTTCAAACAGAAAATTTATTAACATTATGATAACTGTGGTAAAGAGAACCAAAGTAAAACTGGCCAGCCCAGCTCCGAAGCATACTGCTTGAAACAACGGGATGTATGCATTCTGAGCAGCATGTCATAAAATCCATTACATAGCTATAATTTAATATCAGGCTATAGAAACTTAGGGTTACATAGGCTATGATATAACAAATTTAAACCGTACCATAAATTTAGAGGAAAAAAATTTAAGACAGAATAACCTTTTCATGCCCATCGACGAATAACAAGCAACCTTGCTCTTTTCGGATAGTCCACCGTAGCTCTTAGTGTCAAAGTTGTAGTCATTCCTAGGGTAGTTAGCATATAAACTGCTCTGAGTTCTCACGTTAGATAGATTAAAGGGTAAAAAGATGTCTTTAATAAAGTTTTGCTACAGGTAAGAAAGTAATTAATTATAATTTAAAAAATTAACAGTAGGATTGGAGCCTGAGTTACTCAGATATCACTATAACATTATAATCCAACGTATTTAAAGCAAAACACTAAGGGTTAAGCAAATCACGAGTGTGTAAGAAGGATATGGACGCAAAATATATATATATATATATATATATATTATATATATATATATATATATATAATATATTATATATATATAATATATATATATACTATATATATATATATAATATATAATATATAGAGACAAACTCCTAAACTCTCGCTTAGCACGAGAAAAAAAGAGAGAAACGATCAATCCTTTACAAATAATCATAATGCTACGATAAAATTCTCTTGTTTTTGCAAAAATTGCTCAAAAGAATAAAAATTAATTAAAATGAATAAATATAAATATTATGTAAAATTGAAACAAAAAGGTACTAAGATCATCGCCATTATTACAAGTAATTCTATTTTTCAACCATTAAAAAATGCCGCTATTCGTGCAGAAATCGAATAGCGGAGATTGCGTACGTGAGAATTTTCTCTATAAAAATGTGTATATTGTAGCATCTGGTAGTTACTTTTTAATGCTGCCATTCTCTCTAAGTAAAAATAGGGAGAGACTAAGTACTTTATTTATTTTTAAAACTTTAATTTGAAAACGTATATATATATATATATATATATATATATCTATATATTATATATATATATAAATATATATATATATATTATATATATATATATATATATATATATATAGTATATAATATACAGGGTTTCTCACGAGGTATGTTACAGCGGTGTATCACCGTACGGGATGTTTAAGTATGAAAATGTGTAGGAATAGAAGTTCGATTATTTAATTCATTAAGGAGGATGGGATATGTTACATTGGTGTCTGAGCACGCGCAATACGAAAACCGCACACAAACATGCGGATGTCGAATGGGATGATATATTTTTTATGGCTTCTGTGAAATGCGCATAAAAAATGAGGTGGGGTCTTCCTTTTGACATTTTTTGATACGGTTGTTCGTTTCCACGCAATGTACCCATAAACAACTAGACGTCCTCCGTAGACATGTGCCTACAAAAGCCGAAACGTGTCAATATGAAATAATTAGGCTAAATACAATAGGTACATTCAATAGTATTTAAAAATATCGATACAGCTAACAAAGGAATTAAATTAAAATACCTAATGCATACCCTTTTAGATTATATTGATCCAGTGTCTAATAAATACGGCCATGTGAAGTGTGTACAGCCAACAGCTATCATATGGAGGTTAATGTCATAACCTACAAATTATCACTAATAAAGTTTATGAAACGTTTAACTTCGAGAGTGGTTTGTTTAGACAGAGCCATACATTTGGAACATGACACGTGACCAGTATACGCAGACGAAAAGCGTAACAATTTGGGAGGTGTAAACATTCGCAAGACAGGAAATGCCTCGCAGAGCTGCTTGCAAAATATGGACAGACGTTTATCCCATCGACGACCGCCGAGCCACATGGCATTCCTGAGTTTACAGACGGTTTCAAGGTACACGGTCGATAGTTTCAACCCCCCTCATCACATACTGGAGGGGGGTGATCATGTCCGTACATTTGACGTCGAACTGGACGTTCTGCTATACACACCATGAAAATCCAACGTCCTTATTACGGCAGGCTAGTTCGGGCTGGGAAAATCGAAGGAAACCATACGACGGATTCGTATTGCATACAACATGTTTCCATATAGGCCACACATTGTGCATGGTTTTGATCGTGGAAACCAACAACGGCGGCTGCGATTCCTGGCTGTCATTGATTGGCTTCTAATGATGTACCGGACTTCTTGGAAAATATCTTATGGACCGATGAATCTCGCTTTAACCAATAGATAACGTATGTATAAACCGTTGGAACTTCCGACATTGGCGGAAAACAAAGCTCCATAACATACTAAGCCATCCACCAGATCCTCATACTCAGTCAACGTTTGGTGTGGTATACTCAATAGTAGGATTATCGGGCCTCACTTCTTCGAGGGAAACTTGACAGGACAACGTTACCTCCATTTCCTGCAGGATGTCCTTGTTGACCTCCTGAGGGATATACCTTTAAGGACACGACGAAGAATATATTACAAACATAGTGGGTGCCAGAACATATGCAGCTATATATGGGCGACCTACCTCGACAGAACCTTTCCGGGAAGATGGATCGGAAGATCTGGTCCATTTCCATGGCCTGCGCGTTCACCCGACTTAACACCACTGGACTTACTTTCTGTGGAGGTATCTCAGAAGCATACCGTGTACGCCTCGGTTAATGACCCAGTAACCTCCGCCGATGATCTTCGCCGTCGAATAACCAACGCATGTAGGGGAATCAATCCTGCATCACTGTCATTGGCATGCAAGACGAAACCTGGCGCCAGAGGACTGAGGCATGTATTCGCGTGGATGGAAGCGTCTTCGAACAACATTTGTAAATACTGTATGTACAAGTTGAAACGACCTGACGTTCTTCTCCCTTCTTGTATGCTGTGGATATGATTCATATGTGTAAATTTGTTATGATATTATTAACAAGGTTATTACATGATGATTTCAGAGAAATATGAAGAGAGAGAATGTGTTCTAATTTGGAGCCTAAGTAGCGAAGAGATCTAAATAGTCAATTGAGTTAGGAGACAGATATACAGAATAGATGAAATTAATGGTTTGACAGGTTATGCTTGAGTCATTTAAGATAGAATATTCTGAAAACCCAAATCACATTACACTGGAAACAAACAACATTGCAGACATTACCACAACTACTTTCGGGTGAAAATTGAAAGAGATAGTAGGAGTCAACAGAGTAGAGTTTGATGTCAGAACGCTCAAAAACCTAAGTTTCGGTTAAGAATAAGAGATTAGGTTTATAGGAGGAGAGGTGATGTTCAACAAAATTAAAATTAAATTTAAAACCGAGAAGGTTATACAAATTTATGAAGAAAGGAGACCGGTACATCAAAAACAAGACGGCAAATTCGGACGGCACCAAACTTTATCACCGGAGGCTGTCATGGCCTTTAATGGTGATGATAGTAGGGTGGATAAGGGTTATTTTTGGAAAGCAAACCCTAAAGGCTTTTCCGAAACTAATCGCGTGGCTGCCATTTTTTCCCATTTTATGTTACAACTTCAATAGATTGTTAATTGTAATTTAATTTTATTGTGTGATAAGGGAGGAGCTTACACCAATATAAGTAAAAATGTGGATATGAGCGCAAAACGGAAGAACAATTGGGCACTGGAGTGCCATGGAATGTACTCTAAGACTAAATATATGCCCAATGGTTGGTAATCTCATCTCTTCAGGAGCGCTACTTCCCTCTATATCATACAGTATATATATATATATATATATATATATATAAATATATATATATAATATATAATAATAATTATAAATATATATATAATAATATATATATATATCCGGTGGCGGTGCGGTGCGTGGTGCGCAAATTTTGGTGCGGTGCGGTTGTGCTGTGGTCCGCTCTCGGTGCGGTGCGGTGCGGTGCGCAGAATTGCGAAAAGAGCCGGTGTGGTGTGGTGCGGTGCGGTAAGATGACGGGTGTGCGGTGCTGGTGCGCGACCTCCCGGTGCGGAGCGGTGCGGTGCGCAAAATCCGGTGCTCGGCCAACACTAGAATATTTGAAGCATTTTTTTATTTTATTCTTTGAAATATTTCATACGTTCGATAATGTTTTTAAACATTTTTTTCCTTAGTTTGTGGGAATATTAAAGTTTTTTTTTCTTTTATTTTGAAATATTTCGTGGACTTAAATTTTTTGAAATTTTTTTTTTTTTTTTTTTAAATATTTACAGACTACTAAATTTTTAAATATTTTTCCTTATATTTGGAAAATTTGAGGTATTTTCTTTTTATTCTTTATGAAATATTTCATACGTTCGATAATATTTTAAATGGTAATATTTAAAATATTCTTTTTTTTTTTTTTTTTTTTTTTTTTTAATATTTCGTGGACTTAACAGAATTTTTGAATATTTTTCCATAGTGTGGTAATATTTGAAGTATTTTTTTTTGTCTAATCGCGCGATTGACCGTATCTCGTTCTTGTGAAATACACACGAGGAACAAACCAGTCGCTATCGTAATGGCTTCCGATCGAGAAGATGGAGGACACAAGAGGAAACTGCACTTCCGCCGAAAGAGACAGAAAAGGGCAAACAAAAGCCCACGATAAGGAATGCGGAAAGACAGCGCGAGGCTCTACGGTTATGTGATACAGAAGCAATAACCGAGTTAGGGGAGTTGAAGGCGCAGTCTCATTCCCCAGCTGCGACGAGCCTGACGTTAGTTCAGAAATTGGAAGCTATCACCATAAAACTGGAGGAAGGCGACATCATTCAAGATTCACTCGACCGAGAGGAGTTCTTGACGGATTACCTGGAAAGTTATCACCTATATATGAATTTAGCTAATGAAATATTAGCAGCAAGAGAAGGTGAACGCGGAGAGTAGAAGCTCCCGGTCCCCCACCAGGGCCTCTTGTTGCTCAGGGGTCTCAACCCCCCCCCCTCACAAGGATTTCGCCCGATTTCAGCGGTG
Organism: Trachelipus rathkii; assembly: GCA_015478945.1. Taxonomy (NCBI): domain Eukaryota; kingdom Metazoa; phylum Arthropoda; class Malacostraca; order Isopoda; family Trachelipodidae; genus Trachelipus; species Trachelipus rathkii. The sequence continues at coordinate 10,724 of JABUQX010013554.1, forward strand.
ATCTTATGTAGTTCTCTTCTCACCTCAAGAGTTTTGATTCCATGGTGGGGGTCATACTTAAAATATATCCTCCCCAGTGGAGGATAAAAATAAAGGCAACAGAATATTTTGTCCTCTTAAAACCAAATATGGCCGGATTATATATATATATATTTTTATTTTCATTTATTTTTCGGAGCACTACTGAATTTTTTTAAAATTCTATTGTACGCAAAAAAATATGACTGGTTTGGTATACTCAATTTCGCTGATAATCTTTAAAAAAATACAAATTATATTATCGAAAGAATTTTTATCGATATATAAATCGGAAAATACATCGATAGTGGTTATCCCTATATATATATAATATATATTAATATATATTAATATATATATTATATTATATAATATATATATATAATATATATATATATATATATATATATATATATATATAATATATCATATATATATAATATATATATATATATATATATATAAAAAGCCAAAATTAGTACTTTTTTCGGAGCTTTATTATTGAACATATACATTTAAAATGTATGTTAATCGTTAAAAAAAAACTTCTAAAGATTTTTTGACATTTTTGTAAATTAAAATTTTAATACAATAGTTGCGTAATGCTTTCTCAAATTACAACATAATTACTATATATATATATATATATATAATATATATATATAAATATATATAATATATAATATATATATATTATATATATAATATATATATATATATATATATATATATATATATATATATATATCCTTTAAAGTATTTTATTACTACTCACTTCAGACAACTTTTTAGCAGTTTGATTATAGCCGTTCTGCTATAAACGAATGACAACTTTTATAATAAGAATTTTTTCATGTTTGAGTTTGATTTTCTATAACGCAATGTTAGTAGATTAGAGGTTTTATTTTCCTGGAGGCTAAGCTGCAGTTCAATGTTTTCATAAACTAAGAGGTTTGTTTCTTTTAGGAAAAGTCGATTGAGAAAATTGTGGTTTCTCACAGCTTGAAACGACTATTTAGTAAAATCGTTTCACGCCTCCAAGATATTTAGTTTGTGTCGTTGCTAGAAGAATATGTCTGACTAAGTTAAAGGATAGGCTATTCTCCAAAAGCAACTTAATATTAAGTCGGATTATTCAGAAATACAGTACAAGTGTAAATCGTTTACATTTGTATTAACGCAAATTAAATATAAGGCTAACGATTTTAACCCTTTACAAATAATAATGCTTACGATTCGCACGCTACCTTCGTCCTTATCTATTAAAAAAAACATGTCTTCTGATTATAAACTTAATAATTTAAACAAAGGATTAGAAAACGTTGTTTTCACAGCAACTGTTGATAAAAAAGTGGGAATGAAATATTTGACTACCTCGCCAAGTGAGCCTATCTTTGACTCCAGGAACATTTAACCCTCTTTTTTGTTACCAGATTCCTTTAGCAAATCAATAATTATATATATATATATATATAATATATATATAATTTTTTTTATTATATATATTTTATAGATATATATTATATATATATATATATATATATATATATATATATATATATATATATATATATATATATATATATATATATATATATATATATATATATATATATATATATATAATATATATATATATAATATATATATATATATATATATATATATATACATATATATATATATATATATATTATTATATAATATCTGATATATATAATATATATATAATATATTATATATTATATATATATGCAATAATGCAAAGGTTGAGGAGTGGTACCCCTAAAAATATCTGGTACTTTTTTTTTCAGGAAATCTGGAAATTTAATGGTACGATTTGTTGGGAGAAATTTAAAATTTTCGCTAATTACAGAATGTGTTTGAATGCATGCAATCGATATTAAAAAATAAAACAAAAACAGTCTTGTAATTTATGCACATTTACACAAAAATAAAAAAATTATTTTATTTAGAAATTGATATATATATATAATATAATATATATATATATAGTATATATATAATATATATATATATATATATATATAATATAATATATATATATATATTATATATATATATATGTGATATTTTGGTAAAACTACAAACTTTTGGTTTAAATCTCACACTCATTATCTAAACTACAAATAGATACAGGAAAAGGAATACATTGTTGGAATCCTGGTAAGAATTTAGTGCGGAAAATGTAAAAAAAAAAAAAAAAAATAGACAAAAAATCTCAAAAAACTACAATAGCTAAAGCGAAAAGGAAATACATTTTTGGAATCCTTGTAAAATTAATTAGGAAAATGTAATAAATAATAATAAATAAATAAATAAAATAAATATTGCTATTTTTTTTTTTTAGAGCAGGGGACATAATAATATATATATATTATTTGTAAAGGTATTACACGGCAATGTAGGGGGTCGAGCCGACGGGAAACAGGGGTTACGTTGACGGGGGACAGAGGGGAGGGGCGGAGGAACGCCCCGCGACACCAACTGATACAAAGAGCGGGGGTTCCAGGCCCTCCCGAGGGGGGGAATTAGTCTACCGGTAGTTCCCGAAGGTCCGAAGACCCCGACTCCTGCCCTCGGTGCGGTATACCCCCTGGGGGTATTTTTTAGTAAAAAAAAAGCAAAATTTAATAGAAACGTATATTTATTTTAATGAGTAACCAATAAAAGGTCTCTAATAAGGCTCTCTAATCATATTAATATAATTATTATTATATATATATATACATAATTTTTTTTAGTTTTAAATGTTTTTATTTTTTTTTTTTAAATTTATCCTATTAGATAAATTTTACCAGGATTCCAAAATGTATTCCTTTTCGCTGTAGCTATTGTAGTATTTGACGATATCAAATTTTTATTTTTTTAATATACATAGATTATATTTTTTGCTAACACATCTATTACGTACGCACTAAACAATGTACCAGATTCAACAATGTAAATTCCTTTTCCTGTATCTATGTAGTTTTTTGAGATAAGTTTGTAGTTTTAACCATATTATCACCATATATATTCATATAATATATATATATATATATATATTATATTATATATAATATATATATATAATATATATATATATATATATATATATATATATAATAGGAACTTGTCCTTTAAAAGGGTAGTTAACCGATATATATAGAAAAAAGTAAAAAAATAAAGAGGACCTTTTCTGTTTTACGCTTCCGTCAGTTTTGATTTTTTTTTTTTTTTTTAAATATATTTCTAGTATATGATCCTAACAATCAATTTAAGTGGTAACGGACATGATTCAAAAATATATAGGACCTTTTACGTTTTACAACTCCGTCAGTTTTAATGTTTTTTTTTGTTTTTTTTAACTAAAGGAATACCCAAGGGTAAACCGCAAAGATGGCAGGAGTCGGGATCTCGCGCTTCCAGGGAAACTACGGGGTAGGACTACTTCCCCCCTCCGGGGAGGGTCTCGGAACCCCCTCTTTGGTATTTGGTGTCGCGGGGGTTCCTCCGCCTCCCTACGGGGTATGGAAAACGGCCCCCCTAATTTTTTTTTTTTTTGCTGTTTTTTTATTATTTTAATATTTTTTTTACATTTTGTAATAAGCTTTATACGCTGATTCCAAATATGTAATTGGTTTTTCTGTAAGTGTCGTACTTTTCGAGATATTTCATTTATGAAAAAATATAGGCCTATATATATATATTTTTTTTTTTTTTACATTTTTATAATACGTCTTATACGCTGATTCCAAATATGTAATTGGTTTTCCTGTAGTGTCGTACTTTTCGAATATTTCATTTTGAAAAATATTTTAACATAAATGGATTTTTAAAAAAATTATTTAAAAAATATTTCGAACTTTGAATCATGTCCGTACCGACTGAATTCATTGTTGTATCATGTAGTAGCAATATATTAAAAAAATAAAAATAAAAAAAAATAAAACTGACGGAGTCGTAAAACAGAATAGGACCTTTTTTTCGATTATTTCAAGGCAATAGTGCGACAAGGTTGCCAATAACAGATTTTTTTTTTAAAATAAACAACCTCTTCGATTTAAATAGCAAAGCAAGTTAAGAGTCAGGGTCTCTCGGCCTCAGCGGGGACGACGGGGGGGACTTCGGTCCACCGTCGGCTCGGCCCCTTAAAATATATAAAAAAAATATATAAAAAAATTAACATGATAAAAAAAAGCAACTTGTGGAAACTTTCGCGATCTTTCTATTGGAGTTTTAGCTAACACGTGACAGTGCTGGGCTGCATGAGCAGAGTTCCGCGATTGTCGATATTATGCCACTTTATGTAACTTCTTTTTAATGGATAAATATATATATATATATATATATATATTATATATATATATATAGTATATATATATATATATATATATATATATATATATATATATATATAATATATACTATATAATATATATATTATGGGTCAGATAGCTCTAGAAGAACCACAATACATAATCTCAAAGAACTACAATCAGCTTACCAGGAAAAGGAATACATTGCTGAATGCCTGGTCCAATTTTGAGTGCGGGAAAAAAAAAATATTATTTCTCAAAAACGTACAATATGCTACAGCGAAAAGGAATACATTTTTTGGGAATCCTCGTAAAATTTTGGATAATAATATGTAAAAAAAATAAAAAAATAAAAAAGTTATTGTTAATAATTATAGTAATATTGATTAGAAGGCCTTTTAGAGACCTTTTATTGGTTTTTCGTTAAAATAAAGACTTTCTATAAATTTTGCTTTTTTTTTTTTTTAACTAAGAAACCCCCATAGGGGTATACCGCACCCGATGGTAAGGAGTCAGGGGTCTGCTCGGAACTTCCGGGGAGCTTACGAGGAGAGGTAAAAAAAATAGGGTAGGACTAATTCCCCTCCCTCTTCCGGGGAGGGTCTCCGGAACCCCGCTCTTTGGTATTTGTGTTCCCCGTCGCTCGAGCCCTAAATTGCCGTGTAATACCTTTACAGAATAATATATTATATATTTATATAAATATATTATATAGTATATACTATATATATATAAATATATATATATATTATATCATATATATATATCTAGACCAAAAAAAATGCAATTTTTGTTTAATTTTTTTTTTTTTTTTTACATTTTTCCGAACCAAAATTTTACAAGGATCCCAAAAATGTATTCCTTTTCCCGTAGCTGTTGTCGTTTTTTGGAGATATGGATTGTGGCTCTTCTAGAGGCTTGCCTATATATGATATATATATATATTATATATAATATATATATAATATATATATATAATAATATAATATATAAATAAATATATATATATATATATATATTATATATATATATATATATATATTATATGAGAAATTTGTCGTTTCAAATCACCTTTTGTGCGTTTGTCTGTGTCACCAAACCAGGTCGCTTCCCGAGGTTACGTGCCTAAGTCACACGCGACTCAAGGCGACTCGCTTCGGAGCACAAACATATTGACGTACTTGAAAGAATTATATATATATATATATATATATATATATATATAAATATATTATTATATAATAAAATATATCTATATATAATATATATATAATTATATATATATATATATATTATATAGTAAAGTAAATGTCCCCATGTTTTTGAATTTATAGAGTACGAATACATTGTTGCGATAAATGTCCAAAAGTATCATTTTTGGATTTATTTGTTTTTTTGGGGATATGCACTTAACGAACCCACGGTAGTCCGCCCCTATGTCTCAGGAAGTCGGGTTCTCTCGGCCCTCTAAGGCGGACTACGGGGACTAACCCCCCCTCTGGGAATGGTCTCCGGAACCCCCGCTCTTTTGGTATTATGGTGTCGCGGGGGTTCCTCCGACCATCCCCTCCGGGGTATGAAAAGTCCCCCCCTTCGTCCCCCATCCGCTCGAGCCCCCTAAAAAGGAAAATACTTCATAGGGGCTCGTTTGACGTCACTGTGCCGTGATTATATATAATATTATGATATAATATAATTATATATATAATATATATATTATATATATATATAATATATATATATATATATATAATAATATCATTGATGAAATTGCGTCAAATAATTTTAAATAATTCGTGTTTTAATAATAGGGACATTCATTAAACTTTCACTTCAATCACGTAGGAATCGTAATAATATATATATAATATTTATATATATTATATATATATATTTATATATAATTATATATATTATATATAATATATATTATATATATATATATATATATTATATATATATATAATATATATTAAGTATATATGATCGAATCTTACGTGAAACATTTTGAAAATAATCTGCATTCTTGCAAGAATAACTCTTAAAACTACGTCAATCACCTATGAACTCGTAAAGAAACTGAAAATTAAATAACATAAAGTCATTTAAACTACAGAAATCTTTTACATATATATATATATATATATATATATATATATATAATATATAATATATATAATATATATATATATATATATATATATATAATATATTATATAATATATATATACTATATATATAATATATATATTATATAATATATGTATAATATAGATATTATATATATATATATAAATATATAATATATATATATATATATATATATATATAATATATATATATAATATATATATATATATATATATATATTATATATATATATATATATATATCGGCAACTCATATATATAT
>JABUQX010013555.1:0-35704 GCA_015478945.1 Trachelipus rathkii
TCCCTTATAATTCATTCCACAGACTAATCTCCGTTATCCTTTCTTCTGTAATCTAGCTAACGGTCTTTCTCTACTTAATATGTTCATCATCCAGCCGACACCGCACTTTTCGAAACAGCACTCTTTTAATTCGTATACATTCGCCTTTTTGAATTTCACCTTATTCAATCAATTTAGGATCACCCTCCAACAAAATCAATCTTGACTTCCTACTCATCCCATCACGTACAAAAACAAATAGATTCACTTAATTATACCACAATCAGCCAAAAAAAATTACGGCAGGGGAAGCTACATCTACGTCCGCAAGGAGAATTACAACGTGCAGCCACCAAAGCACTCCAATGGACCGCAAACGCAAAATTTGGCGAGAACAATTCCACCACAAAATTAAAGAGCCATGGCACTTCTCAAAAACTCGCAAATATTGAGCATAAGATACTAAAATAAGAACAATCCTACATGACATATAAAAACAAACTAAAATATAATGTAATAACATAAAGCAAACAACCATTATAACAACTCGAAATATAAAGCTAAGTACTCTTTATATTAATAGCCAATTAAATAGAACCACAAATTATCACTAGGACCGTAAAATGAATTTAGCTATCATAATATCAACATCTTCTTCATCCAGAATGCAAATAAATTGTCCCACACAAACTTTCAACCATATCGTATAAAAATCTAAACACATTTTATACAAGAACAAACACACTAAAATCAACAAACAACAAATAATACAATTATGGCTTTTACCTGCCAATGGCTGTTGACCGGTTCCTAGTTTCGTTCTTGGTTTGTCTTGAGTTTCCACAGAATAATATTCAACCGCTAAATTTCCAAATCCAACTTCCAATTAAACTGCTGCGGAACCCTTTCACCGTTAATTCAATGGTTTCACAAGTAATTGTCAAAAATTTATCTCGCCTTTCCCAGATCTTAAAATAAGACCAAGACAGTCTCAAAATTACACCTACCTACTATTAATTTCCTGATTATTCCACTCTCGATCAAAATATAATGAGCAATATCTAGTCAATGAGGACATTATTCGACGCAAAATCCAAAAAAATATATTAGTAAAAACATATTTAAAATTTCACCAATGTATCATATCAAGCCATTAAAATAAATCATTATACTGACAAACCAAATAACTCTGGACTAAGTTAACCAGGCCACTTTACGGCATCGCAACTGAAAAGCTCTTTAGAGTACAGACTCCAAGCATCACCACGACTATCAACATTGCATCTCGATAATATCCACAAAGTCGGTTAGAGTCTATGGGTATTCCAGGCAATGGCCAATATATTTTAAACGTAAACTTCATTTCAATGATTCTACATTAATTTAAACCCATTTATTGGCCGAGATATTTTACGGAATTTGGGGCAAATTTACATTTTTTAATTTAAATCCTACAATCACACAAACAAACATACTAAGTTAGAAAAGGTATTAAAGAGAAAATTAAGTAAATGCAATATCTGTAAAGTTATATAAACTGGGAAAGAAGAATGAGGGTTTGTTTATAATTAAGAAATTAACTAGTTTACTTAGCAGTGAATATCTGAAAATTGGTATGAACTTTAATATAAAAGTTTAATATGTGATAACAGATTTTTTCAAAGATTATTTTATTTTCGTTATACACCCTGTACAAACATATTCCACATTGATATTTAAAAATTGATTAAAATTTTGAAGTACTCATCATATAATAAACATTTTATTATAATTAATATCTCACTATAATAACCCCACTGTATAAAGTCTCTTTAAAGTAGTCTCTTATACCATATGATTGGTTGAAGGATCATTCTTCTAGCATATGGCGCGGCGCGTTGGCGCCCACAAGACTCCCAACAGCTATCTTGTTTCTCAGCGCTATCCTTCTCCCAATGCAACTATGAGGACCACCATAGAGTTAAAACATTAGGAGGTTATGGTCAAGGTGTATCCGAGAAAACGCCATAGGCGCAACACAAAATTTATCCTTATAAACAAGGCGGACTAAACTAAAGCAATTACGCACAGACGACCACCAGCCCAATCTAATCGAGAGCGATTCGTGCTCCTATACTAACTGCCGCCCTCTATTCATAAAACTAGCGACAAACCTATGTTCTTTAAAGCACAATCAGTTTTTCCTTATCACGCTCATTACAAACAGAGAGACTTTAACTAAGCCTTTGTCTAATCTACCATTGCTATTCAAATTATGCTAAACCAACGGCAGTAGGTATAATCTATCACATTAATATCAGCAAGTATCATATATAACACTAAATGATCACCCACTAATTACTTATTAACTAACCTACCTATAAACCATTTTAATATTAATAATGGTTAATACTTTATATATTGCTTAGCATATAAATACGTCTCGTACTAAGCAATTATTTCTCGAATACATTATTTACTTACTCAATTCTAATTTATATAAAACTCGACCTTTTTGTTTTTATAACAGTAAACTACTGTCAAATTTTCAAGGTTTTAGATTCTCTCAACTACTCAAAAAATTGGGCAACTTATGCGCCTTTGGAACAGTTTCAACTTCTGCAACGCTTTCGCTGGATAGCATAATTTCCCTCACCTAGTGGGAAAACACGGATCATACCGGATCTAAATGTCGTAGGACGGAGAAGTGTGTTCAGTTTTATTGTCATTTAGTTTTCAACTCTGTCGTTGCTTACGATTTTCTTCAATTACAAAAATTAATAGTTGTGTTTTTCTTCTTATAAAGTCGACCTTTTTACTCACTCTGCAATCTAAAGTTACTTTGAGTCTAAATTAAAAATCTGTAATCAACATCCCCACAAAGATAAACACCGCGAAAGTCGTAGTATGTTCTTAAAATGTCCACATCAGATCACACCCAGAGCGCTACACTTCACTAGCATTTGTGCAGCACCCTCATAAATAACTATTAGGCCGTCATTGAGTCGCGTGAATGTGCAGCGCACTATTGGTTCAAAATGTCCGTGGCCCGGCGGATACGCGCAGAGGCCGCCACCACTCACACAATTAATTACATTCAAACAGTCGCGCCACATCCAGCTTCTATACACGTTTATATATATATTATACGAGTCAATAATAAAGCAATACTATATAGTCACATTTCTTATCTCTATAATGCAGTATTCCTCTTTACTTTCATTCCTAACTTTTCATTCTTCCTTCAGATAAAGTTTCCTATTTTACCTATTATTGTACAAAAGATTCCCTATAATTGCATATATATATATCTCGCTTATTATCCAATATACTTATTTTCTAATTTACCTTATATATTTCATTTATATCACGACCTAATATTATAAAAGTGGTACCTATTTGTATAGGTTAGACATACAAGGGTTAGTATCTTCCTTAAACAGTAGTTATTGAGTAGTTCTCTGGCACGCAGTGTGAGTAAGAAAAATAGAGTTATTCGCTAACAATTAAACAGGAGTGATATTGGCGGAGTTTCCTCTTTTGAGATGAGAAATTGAGTTTGTGTGCTTTTGCCCAGTTTATTTATGGTGATATTAATGTAGAATTGTAAGTAAGTTTCACATGTTGAAACCTTAAAAAGAGCTAAACGCCAATATTAATTATAAACTTCATTTTGAAGAAAATCCATCATTAACTATATTTTAGTCGAGTGAGATGTATTTCACGATTTATGCAATGTTAATACTGTTATTCACATATGATCATCATTAGGGGAGTATTTTTTTTATTTCATTCTGTCTGAGCGAACTGGAGTTCTCCACCTCTAAGTGGAGTTGAGTGATTAAAGGAGAAGATAAAATCACAGAATATTTTCTGCTCAATTAAAATATTCCAATGAGAGCGAATACCAGTTCATATCTTATTTATAATGAAAATAATATAAAGTATTCCTGAGAAGAATGACAAATATTAATTATAGTTAAAATTAAAATTAGTAGTTCTATTCGTGGATAATTATAGTTTGTGAAATAACTCATAAGGTTGCCTAGTTATAATATATATTTTAAGAACACAAGAGATTAATTTTCTTGTATAAAGTTTGCAAAATATGGAAAGAGCCCAGGAATCGATGGATTGAATAATGAATATTCAAAACAATAGAAGGTATTGTGGCATGGATGACAGAACTTTTAAATTGTATATGGAGGGAGGAGAACATACCGTCAAATTGGAGAAAAGCTGTAATATGTCCAATACATAAGAAAAGAAGATAGAAGAGAGTGTCAGAATTACAGAGGACATATAAAACTAAAACTATTGAGGGTATATAAAATATAGAATGAAGGATTAAATGAAATGAATAACCAATTATGGACATTGGAGAGTGCGAACCAAATGTGTCAAGAATGGAGACTGCAAAAGGGAGAAAGTTGGAAACTAAGTGCACCACTAAGTGACACATAAATATACCAGAGGATACACGCGTTCTAGATTAGGCAGAGAAATCACGAGAGACCAAAGGAAATCAAGGCACAGAATACTAAATGGAAAATAAGCGGCAGAGAGACCAATATAGAAGTATAACGAAAGCTAGTGAGCCACAAGAGTGAAGATAAATCGTTAAAACTAAAGAACAACTTAGAAATATGACTGCTAGGCTGGAAGAAATGAGAAAAATAACTCAGGGTAGTAATGAAGATATAGAGTGACAAAATATCCTCAATGTCTTAATATTAAACAGATAATTAAAGAAAAATATTAGTGATGCCATAGCATCATATGCTGGATTCCGCATACAGAGTGTAGTCTCGAATATTAATAAAATTTTTCTTATTGTGCATCATGGTCATAACGATTGACAATCTAATGAATAGAGGAGCATAAGAGCAATACAGACGACGGATTACATTTGAGAAGATACTGCACGATGGTTGTAAGGAAACTTTGTGATAATTGGCAGGACTGAAGAGGTCGCTAATGGTTTTACCACGCAAATTTAACAAGTGCATTGCCATATACACGGCTTCCTGGGTCCTGCTTGTAGATGGAGACAACTGATTATGAAGGAGAGCAACTGAGAAGTAAAATCACTGCAGCGTGGCTGAAAAGATCAGATGTCTAAATTGACACAATCCCAAGGGGTCTTATTTGGTTACACTGTTTATGTATGGTAAAGTGCACTTTCACGATAAGAGAAGACATGAATACAAGAGAACACTGAATAAGTGAGAGGAGAACTCTAGTGGAGGATTGGAGATAGTGGAAAGGAAAAAAGTTAAAACAAATATCTCTGGGTTTTGGAATAATACGGTCTTAGCCACCTGAGACAAAATGGCTTATAGAAGGGCAAGGCCAGATGGGTAAAGAAAATAATGTATTAAGATAAAGATTGTAAGAATGAATGAAAAAGACTGGTAATAAGAAAAAGATAAAGGAGGGAGTTAGCATGGATATTAAAGTGTAGACTACTGATAGAGAGAGGTGAAGTATAGGTAAAAATAAAGTACACAGATAGGATGGGAATAAATTGGGAGAAATACCATAAAGGGTAATACTAACGAGCGTTCATTGAAAGAAAGAAAAAGATTGAAATCGAATAGAAAGAACTATATACTAAGGATATGAAAAATATTCCTAGGGATATGGGTGGAAAATGGGCGGAGGATGGGTAAAATCTGCTCACAGAAAATATGAGAAGGAAGTCATGCTTCTGGGATAGAAAGCAAGGAATTAGAATTTCAAAAATGAATCTTCTACATAGTAGACGTTGGGAGCACGCATGCGAGCAAGAGTAAGAGTGGATAGCTAATGGATTTATTTATAGTTGAAAAATTCGTTATTTTACTAACAAACGTATTTTGGAGAGTTGATAATGGAAAAAAAGTTTTAAGAGAATAAAAGAAGTTACTTGCGTTTGGGAGTAGGGAAAGTTGGGTGACAAGGAAGAATCGCTGTTTAACGTAGAGAAATAGGGAGAGAACCCATTTATGGAATAACTGGTAGGTGTAGATCGGAAACAGCATTGGGCTCGAGCATAGGGAATGTGCCAGAGCTTTTAAAGAGCAAATCGTTAAATATTTTTGCAAGGGGAGGCAAGTGAAAACGATATAGGGCAGGATTTATTTTGGATTTGTACCAAAGGTCAGAATGGAAGGAATATAAGACAAATAGAGACATGAAATATTAGTGACTGAATAGAAGACAATAAAAGAGATAGGAAATATATGATGTGTCCTGGAAATGAAAATGAATAGAGGGAAACAAAGAAAAAGTATTATTGAGAACTGCGGATGAAGAGTCGTAAATTATTGCGGAAATGAGAGCAACCTACGGGGAAGGTGCACGAGAGAAGGGTGATGTGGTAAATATTTATGATATGGATTGCCAAAAATTTCGTGAAGTTTAAGATTCAGCCATAAAGAACGAATTGGCGGGGGTTTTGGGGTTATTGGGGGCAATGGTTGTGGCCAATTGGAAGAAATGAACAAGAAAAGCTATTGAAGACATCACTGGCGTTTCATTTTTGGAGAAAACATTATGTCCCACAGGGAGTAGGAAGGAAAGTGTGTGAATGTAACATACTGCCTTTAACAAAATTTTAGGAGGTAGGGGAATAATTTTACAAAGTAAGATGAAAGAACATGGTGGCAATAATCCAGAGTAGCGAAACGTTGCGGCCTGGTTGATTGGAAAGAAACTTTAGAGAATAAGACGGAAGCACGTTTATAGAGTAGAGACTTTTTCGAGCAGAAAGAATATTAGGGGGTAATAGATAAGTCACGGTGTTAGCTATTTCACAACTAACTACACAAACATAGTATAAAAACAAAGAGGGAGTGTAAAGGGAAGAAGTGAACAAAGCATACTAGAAGGCTGGGGTGGCTGTTATTGATTAAATCGTAAACTGGAACCCTTCGGACTTTTGGTCATGCACTCAGATGATGGCTTGGAATAACTGACAGGGGAGGCGTTGTTGATTCCAACTAGCTGAAATTTTAATCTGGAAAAGAAGGAAATAAAACTGTCATTTGAGCAATTCGTTACACATGCTAGAGTCAAGTGAGGATTATAAACTTAATCTGGAATTTGTTAATGATGCGTATAAGAAGATGAAAGAGTATCAAAAGATTTAAGAAGACCTTGGGAGACGGCGAAATAATTTACGACATAGTAGGGCAAGTGGCGATAACATGCCATAATAGGTAAGAAAACGGGAACGCGGCACGGATAAGGCCAAAAGAATAGATAGTGGAATGCAGAAATAGGTTTATAAATAACTTTATCGATATACAAAGTAAAGGAGTGTGATTTAATACCAAAGAAGAGCAAGAACAACCTATAAGCGAACACAGGAATTAAGTAAACTAATGAACCTTTGAATCAGAAGAGAAGAATGAATAAGAAAGTGAGAACCTAAAGGAAGGAAAACAAGAGAAACAACCGAAGTGATTGAGTATTAGGTATATAGGAATTCATTATGAGAATAGTGTGATAACAATAGAATCGAAGGACATAAATTATAAAGAATATAAGAAATACAGTATGTAAGGCTGGAGAAATATGCATACTAGACACAAAAATGGCGTGCAGATATAGACTTAACATAATAAACAATAATTAAGATTTAGATCAAATGGATAATGAGAAATGGATATGATGTTGAGACAAATTTTCGGAAGAATAAATAAAATGACAAATCATACTTTGATAAAGGTGATTGAATTACCAATGGTGCTAGGACCTTTTAGTCTTAATAACGAAATTATAGAAGAAATACCCTTAGAATGCAAAAATGGATGAACTTAGTAGTTGGAAAAAGAAAGGAGTGTACGAGTCTGTCGAATTTATAGAATAAAAAGTGAAGCATACAAAATAAGAATAATATATAAACCTATGATGGAACTAAATTTAATGAAAAATCATGGCCAATAAACAGGGAAGAAATTATATCCACAGCAAAAGCAAGCTTGAAGGTGGTCTGTCTCGCGGTGCTCCGAAAGGTATTTCAAGGAACGAAGGGCACGATTAAACCGACTGATTTCACCTACATTGTGCCACGAATCATTAAAAATGTGTCTTGCTGTTTACCATAGTGCAGGAGAAAAACACATGGAGCACTCGCGAAAGTAACCGCATCCAACATTAGATAATAAAACAGTCTTATCTCACAAGGGTAATCCCTATAGACCAGAAATGTGTATTTAAAAGGCTTTTCAACGCAAGTAGAGTTAACGGGCAAAAAACGGAATTAGCTTTAGCCTCTGGAACGTTGAAGATATTTCACTGTCCGTAACCGGTTTTTTAAATTAAGACTTGATTGTCAAAGCATCTAGTTAGAGTTAGTTTTTGCAGTAGTTTTATTAAATTTGGTGAAGCTAATCTTATAGACATGTGTCATTAAATCAATTGGAGGAACAAAAGACGCAGTTGGAACAACTATACGTGGTATTGGACCGTATTGTTATTTAAAATATCAAGAGGCTGTGACTCATGTACGCACTCTCATGGGGTGCATTTACATGTTGTGTCGATGATCTTGGCATATGGAGGACAAGTACTTCAGTTTCTTTTGGATTGTTTTATTCTGACAGAAAAGGAAGAAATATATAAGATTAAGAACTGAGGAAGATTGGGGCGAAATTGGTGAAATAGAGTCAAAAATGAAAGATTGAAATCAGGATAATTTTTTTGTTACTATTGGTTATATTGAAACGGGCATACCAAAATACTATGAGGAAATTTATACTCTCGTAGCAGAACAGTTCCTAAGTGTAAGCTTCCATGATTGGGTATTTGTAAGGGATACCCCTTTTGGGGGCGGGGAATTTTAGCGTTATCAGATAAAAGAAAGTATTATAAAGATTAGAAGGAAGCTACTATTTTGTAAAATAGGAACAAGAGTAACATGCAAACACGATCATATTCAACAATCGATTATAATTGTTCTTGATACAGTGCACTCATAAATAATATACTGGATTTAAGCTCAACTCATGAGGCAACAGCACATCATAACAAAGTAATCGGGAATATCTAATTAGATAACAGTGAAAATACAAGAATTGTGTTAAATCATCTGTAAAACGGCAACAACAATAGATATGAAAAAAGTTCAATTAAAAATCTACATTAGAGATTTAAAATTTATAGAGATTAAGAGAAGACTATCACCAGATCATATCATTTCTTTTTAAAACAAGGTCAAATTTGGGTTCCTTTAAAGGGTAGAAATATTCAATATTAATATGGAGAAATCTATTATCTTCTGATGCAAATATATGGCATTTAAAATAAAAACGTAGAGAATGGACTAAATCTCAATAATTTGGTGAGGTAGTTCCTTTCTGGACACTAATACAGTATAGTGCTGGGTTAGGGCATACGTAGATGAATTTACAAAGAACCTTAAGGATTCCCATTTTGAGCTTTTTTTCTGTACATAACATAAGCTGTGGGCATTTGTAAGTAGAAAGTGGCGAGATTCACTATAAAAGGAACGCTCTAGGGAGACGTTGAGGCAGGTGGTTCATTTAAGGGTGGTTCTTGTTCAACAGGATGTTCTTGGAAATATAATAGCACACAAGCACTTTTAATGAGTAAGATAAAGTAAGAGTATAAAGAATAACACTATATCAATATATTGAATGAGAACTAGATTTGTCAGCAAGTAGCCTTTGTATAAAAGTGCAAACTACAACTTTATATATATTATATAATCATAACATATCTTAATTTGTAATAAAGTATCGGAAATAGTAATAGACTTAAGAAATATATAATATGATAATGCTAGGAAATAAATTATGCGAAGAGAAAATAAAGAATATAGAAAGAAATTACAATATATGGATAATAATCACAGGATAAATGAATCTTTTAATGTCGTCTTATATAAGAAAATAAAGGTAGTGTAAAAAGATAAAAGAAAAATAATAATACCTGAAATTTGGTGTTGAACAATTCGTAATAACTGTTAATAATATTGAAAAGACTAATATATATATAACAATAACTCATATGCCAGACACATAAACAGATATAAGAAGAAAAGAAAAAAATAAGAAAAATAGATAAATTTGAACTGAACGGAAAAAAAGAAGAAAAAAGAAAAAATTACGATAATGAGTTTGATATAATAGTTTTAGGCATTTATTATATTTTATCATTCACTGCCAGTAAGTTAGTTATTGTAAAAAGTCACAAAAAATAGATCTTGGAGCAGGTAATGAGTACTAAGTCGATAGACGAGGTAAGATATTCTTAGGGCTACTTAAAATAACTAATATGGAATTCAACTACGCTTATAGTATATTTATTTATTAATCCTGGGTGTAGTATTGTAGTTGAAGATTGTAGAATTTTAAATAAAAAATGAACTTAAAACAATATTAAACTACGTACGTGGTGGATGTATTAACGTAAGATTATTCTATTGACACTTTGCTTTCTAAGCGTTAGATGACGACAACGATTAATAACAGGCTATTCCATTTAGCTGAATTAAAAAAAAAGTTAGAACCTACAAGGTTTAAAATTAAGGAAAAACAAATAAAAATGAGAAATAAAAAATTATATTTCCAATTTTTGCCCCTTTTATTACTCTCAAAAATGCTTAGCTCACATTATTATATTATCTTTTTATTGGAATCCTTTCTATAACAAATTAAAATTGAGGGTAACAAAATCATAAATTTAGATTTTTCTCTGAACTTAAAAGATCGGTCTAAAAATAAAAGAAAAATAAACAGAAAATTTTTTTAGAGCATAAAGATCAATTAGGGATTAGAAGAAAAGGTTTAAAAATTTAGAGCAAATTAATAATCATTAGCTTCAAACACAAGGGTAAACGAGAGAATAAGTTAGCCGAAGAACATAGGTTTGGCAGAGGCTGACATACAAGAAGAGACATATGAGAGAAGACAGAGAGAATGGACAAGAAGGAGATAAGAGTAGAACGCCCTCAGATCTAAAGAATATGAACAAAGACCAAAGGAAAATAAACACCGAATTCAAAGGAAATAACCTGATCAGACGATAGGAAATAATTCCGAGTTTTGACAAAGGCTCACTAGTAAAGCCAAATTATACTATAACTAGAATAATATACAGTTGATCCTAAAAGGGAATATCATCTCATTATGAGGAAACTCAGGAAATATGTTATCATAAAGAAAAGAATATATCAAGTCATCATAAATGGTTGTCTCGTGTATTCCTGAGAAAGTAATCATCTAAGATGTATCATGATTACCTTATGGCATTGCAATAAACAACAATCATAAAAGAACGCCTTCCCAAAATCAAAGTTAGCTGAGAGGATTCGTCGGAGGCGAGAGTCCCAGCACGAATTTAACAATTATGTTTATTATTCGGTATTATTATGAAATTAATTTCATTATTATTATTTATTAATTTAATTATTATTATTATTGATTATTATTGTTTGATTATGATTATTGATTATTATTATATTATGGTTGAGCAATTATTACAGTTGACAAACGACGAAGCTATCTGAAGAGAAGTATTCAACACAACTCTTCCAAGTTAAAAATATGGGGGAAAGTGAAAAGACGCGATCGAAGAAGGAAATAATGGAGATGACGATTGTAGGAACGTAAAATTGTTAATAGGCAACAGAATATGATTATAGAGGTTGATCGGTGTTATTCGATATCGTGAGGAAAAGTTGCAATTAAGAAAAATTTTAAGTTTATCGCTTTTTGAGGGAGGAATCTATGCACGGTGCTCTGGAATAACAAAGGTAGATATACTATGAGACCACTCTCTTCGTCTCTCATTGGAGAGAGCAGGGCATGAGTGTAATGGAAAAATGGGGGAACTTTGTTATTTTTTTTTTTTTTTTTTTTTTTATTTTTTAATTATTTTTTTTTTTTTAAATTAATATTATATAAACCTACATTTTATAATTAGTATATATATATATATTATAAATTAAGTTTAATAACTATAATGGTCTGGAGAATTAAGTAGGTATTTATAATATCATATATAAGTATACATAATATCGTGTATTTTCAGTATGAAAAATCTTAGGTATTATATATGAGTATGAATTGTTATGAGTATATATTAGTGAGTAGAATTTGAGATATAAATAATGAGGTAATAAGCGTGTTAGTGTATAATATATATATATATATATATATATAAGTGAACTTATAGTATATGTAGTTAGTAATAGTAAAAGAGTTCAATATAATAGAGTTAATTAAAAGTAGATATATATTATTATATATATATATATATATATTGATATATATATATTATATATATTATATATATATATATATATATTATATATTTATCATATATATAATATATATATATATATTCGAAGAACACAAAATTTCTGATAGATGGACAAACGCTATCGTTTTATAAGTTCGATGACTTATGCTAAAGTTGAAAAATGTTTTTTTTTGTGATAATGTTTTATTGTATGTTTTTTTTTTTTTTTTTCTGTTTATTTTATCTATATATATATTTTAATTATTATTATTATTAATTATTATTATATTATTATTATTATTATTATTATTATTATTATTATTATTAATTATTATTATTATTTTCTTTCATCTAAATGCAAGATTTAATTGGAAATAATTTTCAGAGGTGTTATCTCCGTTTTAACATTCTAGAAATTTGTGTAGTTTTAGGTTTTAAGTCTCGGATATTTTATCCATCTAATATTTAATATAAAACGGATACGAAAATTTTTGAGGCTGTTAAATATGTAAATAAATTAATCTATCGAGATGATGTAGACGAATTATTTTAATAACTTTTCTACTTTAAATTGTTTAATTTCTCTTATTTTGGTAATGTGAAAAATTAAGGTTAAGTAATCTTTTTTTTTTTTATAACACGCTTGTGTAACTAGTTCCAGATTGATGGTAATTGAATTTGCTTATTTTTTTTTTACCGAGTCATTATATTATTTTTATGCTGCAGATAGAGGAAATCTACTTGAATCAAGTGAAACGCTAAAATATATTTTTTGTTAATATTATTCTAGATGCTGGATGCTCTAGCAGATTTGATGACCTTTGGCAATATTGGAAGGTGCAATGTTTGCAAAACCGGCAATCTTAGGTTTAGGTAAGTGGTACATTGCAGAAAGTTTTTTAAAATAGTTATGAGAAATACATGATTGTACAGATGTTTACTATTACTATTTTAAACAGATCTGGCGTGGGATACTTCTGCAATGGAAGCACATCCAAATGGACAAAATGCTCTAACATAGTGGAAAAACCAGTGAGACTAGAATTCAGAATTCCAGGGGAACTTAAGGAAACTTATTCTTTCTTGTTAGTAAAAATCTGCTTTGGTATATTAATATCTTGTTAAAAATTTTAACCTTTATCTTTACTATGATCATGTTTAATCCTTATTTTATTATTATTTAACTTAGAAAGGAATACAAATATAAGAAAAACGGAGATCGCGAGTTTGTTGTAAGGCAAAGGCAGCCTGAAAATTCAGCTCAAGGAATTAAACGGTAAGAATATTTTGCTATATACACAGGCATGTTTAGCAACCTACTAACTTTTTTATGCCATGGTTCCCAGCTCAGAAATTTTACAGACCTCCTTCATAGAATATTAATTAATCAATATGTGATTCTTCTTGAGCAATCTTCCTCCTTTCCCTAGATTGGTGGTGAGGTGCGCAACATACACTGGAAGCAGAAAACTTAGTATAAGAACATGATGCATGTCGAAGGAAAAGCCCCCCACCCCCATCTACCATCTCCTCGTACTCTTAAGTGAGAGCCAGTTGCAGTAAAAAAAAAATTCACCCTAGGACTTCAGAAAACCGCGATGGACATTCATTGTGGTATCTCTTCAATGTAGAGTTCATCCCTTGGGCTCAACCCAAAACCATAACCTCCTCCACAAACCACCGCCATTCCTCTTAATTAAATGCACTTTCTTCCGCCTCTGCCAACATCACATTCCTTCCTTCAGACATTCTCCTTACTACTCAATCCACTTTTCTGTCAGTCTCCCAGCCGACAATTCCCGCACACCTGCCCACTATACATCCTCTTACCAACCGACTATCATCCATCACTTGTCCACTGACTAAACCATCTTAATTAATACACCCTATATTCCGCATTTACTCTTTCTTTACGGACATACAGCTCCTAAACGCTTCATTTCTTCATTTTCATCATTCTACTCAACCTATACACGCCTAATTTATTCACTGAACAGAATGTACCTTAGATCTATACCCTTATCCAGCCATAGTTAACTATTATATATTAACTCCGATACCAACTACCCCATGCAGACTTAGTCCTTGTATTCTCCAAGAATTTAATTGCAACATCCACCTTTACGATGAAAATTTTCCTTCTTCAATAACGCGGTAATAATCCCTTTTCATTCCATTTAACTCAGACATCTTGTTTTCAATTGCCTCACCGTCACGAACATGATTCATACCGCGGACTCTCCCTCACTCTACAAAACATCGGCCTCGACTCTGTCTCTATTTACTTCAAACCTTCTTTTACTCACTGCAAAACACCTAACCAATTATCTCAAATATTCTTCAGGCACTCAAAACCAAATCATCAGCGTATAATAAAGAGGGCACTCCCTCTCTTCCATTGCTCATCAGTCTAGACACCTTCCCCTAAATAACCACCCGTCCTCTTTGTTGAAGCTAATGCCCAATGGTTAACTTCATTAAACAAACTTTAAGATTTTTTTTTTTTTTTTCAAATCCAAAATTGGCATCAGTAAAATTTTTCGTCATAATACTTAAGATTTGAGCATATCTAGATGATGAAAGTAATAAAAGGTGCAAAAATTGGAAATATATATCTATTCTTACATTTCATTTTTTTCTAAAATTTTAAAACTTGTAGGTTCTAACTTTTTTTTTAATCACAAAATTGTTATTATTTAAAAGGAAAGAAATTGAAAAATCTGAATCCCCGAAGTTTAGTTTCTGTGTAATTGCTGGCACGAAGACAAGAATTAATAAAGCAAAGTATGAAATCCCTTGGGGCAAGATTTCATGCAATTATTGATTCTCTACTGCAGCTGTTTTTACTGCAAAAGTGTAGATTAAAGAGTTAATGCTACGCTTTGAATACGAGCAATATATATATATATTATATACTATATATATATATATATATATATATATTATATATATATTATATATATATATATATATATATATGAATATATATATAATATATATATATATTATTATTATATAATATATATATCAACGTTAAATGAATGAAGAGTTTGACTTTTTGTTTAAAACATTTGAAACCTTACAATACCCGTTCTTTATTATTAACAAAGCATTGAAGAAAGCAAAGGATAAGTCTACCAATGCCCATAACCCAGCACCGTCTAGGAAGAGAAATTCAACATATTTATCAGTCCCGTACCTCTCCTAATTAGTAAGAAAGAATATTTGCCAAAAAATATTTGTTACAAAGACCCCATCAAATTCTTTACCTTTTAAAAAAGTCTAGAAGCCTAATAAATTAACAAATGTCGTTGGTGGACAAGTATTATAGGTATCCCTGTCAGATTGTACAGAGTATTCATACTTGAGCAACTATAGATGAAGAGTGCAAATGTAACATAGATCGATCAATCTCTGATAACTAAATTCCGCAATGCCCAACACAGGGAACTTTTAACCAATAAAATTAATATGATGAACATGCAACCTATAATTTTTGTCTCTGATAGCAACAAAAGAAAATTGATCGATCATTCTGTATAAAGAACAGTAGCAACTTTAATAAAATAGCGGGAAGTAACCTAGACCACACAGATTAAATAATAAAACACAGCTTACAAGGACGATAATAAAGTGAATATCACAACCACCTATCGTAACTCCTTACAACTATGGAAGTCTGGGAATTAGAGGTCTTGTCTGTCTTTATTCTCAAACTGAAGAGGCCTGTGTTGAACGCCGGCCGAAAGCTAGGTGGAAAAGCTTATCATCATAATTCATATATTGTTTTTTTATGATACTAACAATAAATTGTATTTTCCGAAATTGTGTTAAATTTTGAAAAAGTGTGAAAAATATAAGGGCATCGTCAGATATATATATATATAATATATAGATATTAGTAATAGATATAATATATAATATATAGTATTAATAATATATATTTATATATTATATATATTATATAATAGTATATAGTATTTTCTCTCTTCACCTCGCTCTTGCCGCCTAGATTGGGGTAAGGCTGTACAAGCATGGAAAGAATAAGCAGTAGGAGAAGCACTGACAAACGTCGAAAAGAAAGCCCCGCCTTACCGCCCTCTGTACCATTAATTAGTGCGAGCTCGTCACAGCAGAAAATCCACCTCTAGAGCATCTAGGGACGCGACGGACCCCCACTAGGTAAGCATTCGTCAATGTAGAGGGTTCATCCCCTGGCCAGGTGTGCCACCAACCATGCCCCATACGAAACCCCGCCAATTCCTCTCCTATCAGCACCTTTATTCTCGCCTCTCCAAAATCACTTCTCTCAATTCAGACATCGTTTCACCGACTAATCACTCTTCCTTCGGTCCCCAGCCGTCGTTCCCACACACTCTCCGTATACATCCGCTTAACCAACCGACTTCATTCATCCTTTCCACATGACCAAACCATCTAACATACTTTCATTTACCTCATTTCCCTTTCTTCACACACACCACTCTCTAATACGTTCATTCATTTTATTAATTCTTTCACACCTAGCATGCCCCTAAAGATTGCCATCTGCACACATTTAACTCTAATCTATACTTCTATTCCAGACCATCGTCTCAGCTACCATACAATAAACACAGGATAACAACAATACCCTCAGATGAAGACTTAGCGCACTCAGACTATCCCTTACATCCACCAAGATTTAATACTCCAGCCACCTCCCTGCCATTTACAACTTTCCTACAACTGCATCATCCGTTTCCTTATCATCCAACACATACCAAATATTTAACCAAGACACTTGCTCCCAGCTGCTCAATCACTAATCAAAACTCACACTGAGCTGTCCTCACTCACACCATAACCTTACTCTTAATCTAGTTTACTTTCAAACCCCTCCTTTTACCTACCCTGCCAAACTCTCTACCAAAGCTCTCAAACTCTCTTCAGATCTCGCCACAGCAGAAGCCAAATCTCGCCATTAATAGGAGGGCAACGCCCTCCACCCTCCCATGCTCGCATCATTCTAGACACCATTTCGCCATCTTCCACCGTAATTCTTTTCATACCCCCATCCATAATACACATTGAATAGCCAAGAGACTAAAACACACCTGTCTCACTACCGCTATATATAAGTAAATAATATTTATGATTATATAATAATATATATATATATATAATATATAATTATATATAATTTATATATATATTATATATATATATAACTATATATAATAATATTTTATTAATATTAGATTAATTCTTATTTCTATATTATTATTATTATTATTATCCCAGATAGCAATTTAAGCTTACAAAAACCGGAACAAAAAGTAGTCGAACATAACAAGTCGAAAGAAAGCCACCCCCCCATCCTCCCTTTATACCTATGAGTGAGAACTCGTCGCAGTCAAAAAAAGCGCCCCCTAGAGGTTGCACGAGAACGGCAACGGACTTCCTCGCTTTGGTATCTGGTATTGATTTGTTTGATAAATGTGAGCTCATCCTCTCATCCCTGGGCACAGCACAACCATTCCCTCAGTAAAACTGGCCGCCAGATTCATCCTTGTTAATGCAACTTTCTCAACCTCTGCCAAACTTCATCCTCCTTTAGGCATTCTCTTGCGAACATCAACCACTTTTATCATAGATATATATATATATATATATATAATATATATATATATATATATATATATATAATATAATATAATATATATATATATATATATAGATATATATAATATAAAAATATAATATATATATATAGTCAGAGCTGGGCGCGCCCTATAATTGTTTTGAGCTGCGCCTATGCCGCCGGAGCTAGTGCGCTTAGCGCCTATGCGCGCCTAATATTTTTGGTCACATCAAGCGCCTGAGCGCCCTATGCCCAGCGCTGTGCGCCTACGACTGTTCGCCCGGCTGGTGGTGCTCGCTAAATTTATCTTGAAAGTAACTTTAGTTGCGATAAGATAAAAGCATCCTTTATTATAGGAGAAAACCACACTTATTAATTTTGTAATTAAAACAGCACCGTAAACAATACCTACATCGCCTTTTCTCTCCATGTCCCTCGTGATCGCGGTTTCCGCCAGAGTTCAGATCGAGCGCTGCACGAATTAGAAAATCTCAAGCTATCGTTGCCAAATTTATTTGTAGTTAAGAACTACTGACCAGTTTATATATATATAATATATAATATATTATTATAAATATATATATATATATTATATATGATATAATATATATAATATATATTATAATATAAATATAAATGTACCTGGTTTTCGATATGATACATAGTTGCCAAGCTTCGTAGTTCCTAACTTTAATTTAAAAAAAATGCCTTTGTTCCTGTTCTTAGGCGCGGCTATAGGCGCACAGAAATTGGCTTGCGCCTTTCTTAGTCGGCCCCCCCTTATGAAAAATGTTGCGCCTATCCCCTTGCGCCTACAATTGATAGTGCGTCCATAGGCGCATAGCGCATAGGCGCAGCTGGTGGCTGCACGCCCACTCTGATATATATGATATATATATATTATATTATATATTATATATATATATAATTATATATATTATATATATAAATATCCTCCAATAACATCTTACAGACACCACCTTTATCCCAATATCATGATACACATACTAATATTAACATCCCCTCTTCTAGACATCTACAGACATTCCTATCCCATTATATCCCTATTGTGGGAGAAAGAATTGCCCTCACATGTTTATGTCTGAGCATGTCAGTATCAGTTGCTGCCCATACCTGACTGTACTTTGCGCAGGAAGCTAATGTAAAGGCTCGAGAGATCGTGATCGCCGTAAGCGATTCATTCTTACGGTGAAAATGTGTGAATTGTATGGGTTCGTGGAATGTCAGAGAAAAAATTTGAGGGAGATCAGAGATAGGTAATTGAATGTATTTAGAAAAGGGCAGATTGATTTGCTCTTGTGACTAAAAACAAAAGACGAAAGAAGCGGGAAGTGTGCTAGTGTGAAATGTGTTTGATGCTGGTGTGGAAGAATAAGAAGGAAGATAGGAATGCTCAATCTGTTTGAGTGACTGGTGTAAGAGCTATGGAATATTGTGTGTGAGAGTACTAGAATTAGTTAATTTGATTTGAAAAGCAAGGTATGTTGTGGTTGTGACAAAGGTCCATCTGAGGTAATGGTTGAATAGAGTGCGATTTTCTGGTATAATCTGAATGTTTTGGATGGGATTAGAACTTCAGATTGATTTGTTGGGTGATTAAATGATTGAATAGGTGATCAAAAAAGGGATGGTAACAGAAGGTGGGCTTGGGGTGTTCGAAAACAGAGAAGGTAGGTAGAGATTGATTCTGTGAGAAGAGAGGTATCTGTGTGAGTAAGACTTTTCTAAAAACACGAGTAAAGTCATAAGTATACACTACAGAGTGGTGTAGTAGAGATGGTATCGAAGCGAAAATTATTATTGATTTTGGTGTTGGTGAAGTAAGGAGATGTTTGAAGTATGTGTAGATGTTAAAGTATGAGGGGTTAGGATTTGATTATCAATCATGTTGTTTTATGTCAAATTAAGTTATTGGATGGAGAGGAAATTGATAAGGAAGGAAGTGAGATAGAGAGGGAATTAAGTGAACAAGGTAAAGGAAAATAATTCAGAGCGCCTCTCAAGTAATAAGTTGAAATGTGAACAAAGTTAAATTAACAAATCGAAGCAAAATGAATAAGCGGTTGTTAGGAGTGGTAAGAAAGTATGTGGATGTTGCTAAAGTAGGAAGTAAAAAGTTTAACAGTGAGTGGTGGATAGAAGATGTAATATGGTTGAATGTACTAAAGCCAGTGATGAGGTTTCAAAAGAAGATGTCTTGGAATTATATAAGGAGCAAGAAGGAAATATTAAAGATCATCTGTTAGGAAGGAAAGAGGTAAAGAACAGAGTTTGGGAGGAGATTAAATGGGACTCGTACAAGGCAATATAGAATCTCTTCTGGAAAGAACGTGAAAGTAAAGATTGAAACAAGGGGAATCGCTAGAATAATGAATAAGACATGCTTTTGAAAACTGATGAAATGATGTGAGGGAGTGTGAAACTAACACTTGAAATCTTAAAGATATGAATCAGAATTAGAGATGGGGTGGCAGGGATGGTGTTAAATGGAAGAAGTGGAGGGTGCCCTACTATATTATTGCGGATGAGTTCAGGTTTTGTGTGCGAATCCTGAAGATGAGAGTTGGTACAGCAGATTTGGCAGGGTGTGTAAAAGAGGGATTTTGATAAGTAAACCGTAGATAAGATAAAGGTTAATTGTTGTGAGTGCGCGGGAAACAAAAAAACATTCCTCGGTGAGTGTATGTAGATCGTGAGGCAGCTGGAACAAGTGTCTGCTTTAAATATTTAGGATATATGTGGATGATAATGGAAGCGGAGGATGTAGTGAGTCGGAAATGGTGTGAAATGGCAAGGAAGGTGGCTGGTGCAATAAATCGTTGTTGGTCAAAGGACTAAGTCTTGAGTGTGCAGGTTTACATGAGGGTATGTTATCTGGGTTAAATGTATATGTACGTGGGATCTATGTCCTGAAATAAGACGTATAGACTAAAGTACAATGTGTTTCAGATGACAATCCTAGGGTTTGAGAAGTAATTGATAAAATGATGAAATGAATTTATAAGAGAGTTGTGTGGTGTGAAAAAGGGATAAAAGAGAGAATAAATACAGTTGGAAGAGATGTTTGGTCATGTTGAAAGGATAGATGATAGTCGGGTGGTTAGAGCGGATTATAGTTGAGTGCTCTGGGAATCGACGTCTGGAAACCAGAAGAAAAGGATTGAGTAGTATAGGAATGCCCTGAAGGGAGAATGTGAGTTTGGGCAGAGACGAGAAGAAGTGCAATTAAGAAGTGAAAGTGGCGGGATTTGTGAGGGGGTTGGTTGTGGCCCACTTGCCAAGAGATGAGCCACATTCGACGAGCATGGCATACTTGAGGGTCAACGCGGCAAGTGAAGCTTAGGGTGGATTTTCTTAACTGGATGAGTTCTCTCTAAAGGTTAAGGTGCGGTAAACGATGGACTTTCTTTTCGACTGCGTCATAACTCTTACTTTCTTCCGTTACATTTATGCACCTTATGCCCATCTGGGAAAGAAGGTGGGTGAATAATATAATAATATATATATTATATATATATAATATATATATATAAATAATATAATATATATATAATATAGATATAATAAATATATATATAATGATATATATAATATATAATATATATATATATATATCTATAATATATATATACTACAGATGTTGTAAATGGAAGAATAAACCTACAAGCTGCTGAAATATATGGAGTTGAGTGTATTCCCGAAGACTTCTTTGATACATCTGACCACAGATATACTAATGTAAGAATTAAAGCAAAAACATGGCTCCTTGGTTAAGAAAAGATGTAGTTATTATATATATATATTATATATATATATTATATATATAATATAATATATATATATATATATATATATATCATATTATTATATATATATATAATATATATATAATAAGTATATATTATATATATATATATATATAATTATATATTATTATAATATATATATATATATATATAAATCCTATATATATATTTATATATATTAAGTTTATGTTCAAAACTTTTTTTTCTTTCAATCTTCACCCACCTGCGGGAACTGGTGGTGGTATCTATCCTCCCCACCCATTGCCCCCTAATGAGATGTATACTCGTAAGAACATTAACATTATGCTGCATTGTACTATTACATTCGTTATTTTAATATTCAAACTTATTATATTTTATTATTATATGTATAAAGTATTTTTAAAATCTTTGGCCACTTTCCTTCACTGTACAAAAGCAACAATGTTTTAATTTGAAGTTTAAATATATATTGTTATTAAATTGTATTAATTATATATATATTATATATAATATATTAATATATATATATATAATATATATATATATATATATATATAATATATATATATATATATATATATATATATATCATAAATAAAAGATTTGATGGTGCAAGTAGGAATATGTATTTTGGGGATGATGAGGATGATTACAAGGGAGGAGGTAATGGGTAGAGTGAGAAATTGAAGAAATGGTAAAATCTGCAGGTATACTGATTAAATACTGGTGAAATATCAAAGAACGAGGCGAGATCGGTGATTGATTGAATCTGGGAAGTGTGTAATAAGCGTTTATGGAGGGTTAATCCCGAGGGATTGGAGGAGATCAATAATAGTATAGTACGCTTATATAAGGGTAAGGAGATAAAGGGAACCGTAAAATTATAGGGAATATTATTGAGTGTTGTAGCAGATATATGTCTGGTATTTTGTCGAAAGAGTGCGTCGAGTGACTGAAGGACATGATTGTGAAGAACAAGTGTTTAGGAGTGGTAGAGGAGTGTGGATCAAATCTTTACATTGAAGGAAATGATTGAAAAATTAGGGAGAAGAAGATGAAGTATTTAGTGTTATGATTTGCAACAGGCGTATGATAGGTTAATAGGGAGCTCTATGCGCCGGTGTTATGGCAGGTGTTAGTGATAGGCCTCCGAATGGAATCAAAAGTATGTATGACGATAGTGGGGCGTGTGTAAGAATAAATGGTCAAAAGTGAGTTGTTAGTATTGATAGTGGAGTGAGGCGGGGGTTGTTGTCTGCTCTGGTATTCATTGATGGAGGGGTTATGAAAAGAATAGAGTTGGGTGGCAGGAAATGGTGTAGAAATCAGGCGCGGACCGGCAAATTTTTTCGGCCCGACTTCCGGCTATCGCTCCATCACTGTTTGAAATTCACCGGCTCCGACTCCGGCTCCGGATTAAGCATTTAAAATTACGCACGGCTCCGACCCGGCTCCAGCGGCATTTTAAGATCGTACGCGGCTTCCATTAAGCCCGGCCTCTGCCCGCAATTTTAAAATTGTTCGTCCTCCGACTCCGCTACGGCTCCGACCCATTGTTATAATTCCTTCTCCATTTACAGTCTTGAAATCATTAATTCTGATAAAAATTTTGAGGTATGATAATATTAAATGTTGTTAAGGACATTTTCTATAACTTAGAGTTTAAAACTTAGAAAATATCTTATATAAAATAATTTATTAAGAAATTACAGAAAAGGATTTAAACATTCTTCTAAATTTAATATATCTCTTTAAACGATGAACTGCCTGTACATTAAAAAATATAAGATTTTATTTTTTTTTTTCCTAAAGAAGAAAGAATCATAATTTTAGATCATCCTAACAGTTTAAAATAATGCCTCGTTGAACTATGACCTAACAGATATAACATATATTTATTCAAAACAGGATTTTAAGTTAAATATATATATATTCATAATATATATATATATATATATAATATATATATATATATAATATATAAATATATATATAAATATATATATATCTATAATATATTATATTATACGATATATATATATATAATATATCGTGTGTATATATAAATAGTAATATATTATATTATATATTAAATATATTATTATAATATTATATAATATATATATATATATATATATATAACTAATATAATTATATATATAATATATAAAATATATATATAATATATTATAATATATAATATATATAATATATATATATATATATCTATATATTATATTATATATAATTAATATATATAGTATATAATAATATATATTATTATAATATATATATCATTCCTTCCTAACTTTTAAAATAATTTCTTCTTTGAACAGCCCACCATTATTGTAATAAAATGTTTAAAAAAATTGTTCTAGAAACGTAAAACATCAATAATAATCCTCCTTTAACTGATGTCTTAGATCCGTTTTTATATTTTTAAGCCAGAAAATAAGCTTCAACATCAGATTTGAATAAGAGTAAGCTTAATGTGCAAGCGGCATCTGTGCATAAATTAAGAAATTGGCAAATGTGCCTCTTTAACTGATAACTTGGATTTCCGGTCGATTTTCATAATTCCTAATGACTTATGGAATTCTACCTTTATTTTTCTAGAGATTTAGGTGGAATGTCTTTACTTATAGATTGTCTTTTAAGTTTTCGATCGCTTTTCCGTAGCTTCCAATTTTCCAATATCTGGCAAATGTGACTTCTTCTTCACTTCATTGACAAAATTCTACAGGGAGATCCTAAACTGCTGAACTAATACTCCGGCCTCAGATATCTCTGTGCGATAGCGTTATTCATTTTAAGTCTGTTCGCAAAAGAACAACTCCTAGCTTTAAACATACAGGATCTCAGTTCGGGGAGACAGATTCGAAACGAAAGATTTCACGAAAATAGTTTATTTTCAGTAACATTCTTCCCTTCGTTTCATGGAATTATTTGTGATTTGCTAAAATCCGTTCTCTATAAACATTTCTCTGCAGTCAAGTCTTCTGATGAATATGTTTTTTTGTAAATATGTCTGTTGTAAGAATTCTTCGAGGTGTCGATTGTTCCACTGACTGTCCGGAGAGAGATAGTTCAGAGGTAGCCAGCACCATCATACTACTACTATAAACTTTTTCAGAAGCCTTTAGACTTAGAGCAAGACATGTACCCCATCTTTCTCTGCCTAACGATTGCCGCGCTTTTGCACTGATTCTTTAAGAACTTCCATTAAATTTGGATACGTCTGCTTTTGCTCATCTTTCTCTGCCCATGCTTATAAGACTTTGCTCTATTGAGTATTCGGAGTACCTCACGACACTGCTAACGGTGTATTAAGTATAACTCCACATCTCATGTGTGCAATGTAACGTATCGAAACAATCTTTTCATAGTTTTATCAAAGTCATTCTGAAAACAACTATTTCGTTGACATTCAATAAAATCAGTATCAATGATTTACCAGCTTTCCTATTCCTCACCCTTATTGTCCTTATTTAATTTTCAATCGTACTGATCATGTATGCGTTATCCTTAACTAAGCTAATGACTTGTCCTTGTTAACTTTCGAATTCTTATAGATATCAGAACAATTCTTGAATAATTCGCTGAAATGTTGAGTCATCTTTTTCCCTTTTCACTGTAACGTCTTTAGAATATTGTTTTTGAATTCGTCCACATATTGTAAAAATTATGACCAAATAATTTGCTTTTGCGCATTCGTTAAGTATCCATTTTAAATGCACAACGCGTCCCTTTATGCAATTTTAAGCTTATTTTTTTGTTTATTTTTTCTAAACTTATTTCTACAAAACTTATAAGAAAATGAAAAATAAGTTTTCTAGTTCTAAGCCATGTGCTCCCACACGGTGCTTTAATATCCTGGTTATGCAAAGAAAACTTAATGGGTCATATCTTATAACAACCATTATCAATTCAATTGTATTTGTGAATGTTTTCACTTACATCGACAGAACAAGTTATGGCAACTGAAAAAGTTTCTACTTTAGTCTCATTTTTGAAATTAAAGGTTTCTCCTGATTACCTTTACCTTCACCTTTCTTTTTAACAATCCAACAATGTTGGATTATAGAGTCTTAAATGTCGCATAATTTAAAGATCCAATAGATTATGTGAACTCATGAGTAACTGGTATTAGGTAACTCGTTTGGATGATCGAACTGACGTTTTTCCATCAACTGGTTAACTATTCATATTGGCAATGAAAGATTTTCAATCAATCAAGTGGAGTAATAGTATTCAAGAGTAATGAGGTGTTTTTCGAATTGTTAGTTGACATGATTTCTGAAGGATAGGTTTAAACCTTAAATTAATTAAGTTATCTATAGAAGTACCGAACTTTTATTATTGGAATAATAAATATACATAGCCAATTTCTGGAAAAAAAGAGATAATATACTTAATATATATATATATAAATATATTAATAATATATTATATAATATATATATATATTATATATATATACTATATATATATATATACTATATAAATATAATATATATATAATATAATTAACACCGTAGTAATAAATTAATAATTCCTTAATCGGTGTATTTGCCGGAGCGGACGAGGCCTCTTTTTTGCTGCCCGACTCGCGTCCGGCTCCAGGTCCCCTGAAAATTCGCCTCGCGATCCGACTACCAGATCCCCCAAAATTCGCCTCCGTGTCCGCTCCAGTCCCTCAAAAAATGTTCGCCTCAGCCTCCGGCTCCGCAGCCACTCTGGTAGAACTGATGGGAGAATGGAGATGAGTGGAGTGATTTGTTTTTGTGTAGCGAATCTAAAGAGGATTGGTAGAGAGATTTGGTGAGGCGAGTTAAAGAGAAGAGGTTCTTTACAGTAAATGTAATACAGTAAGGTTGGTGTGAGTGAGGAACGGTCCCTCAGTGGAAGTTAATGTTAGATGTGAGCAGCCTGGAACGAGTGTCTGATTAAATATTAGGTATATTTTGAGACAAAGGGAACAGAATGAGCAGAGTGTATTAGGAAAAGTGCTGGCGCAATTAAACTGGTGAATGTAAAGGGCCTAATGCTTGTGTCGCTAGAGTCTATGCAGAGGGTATGGTCGTTACTGTGTTATTTATAGTATTTGTGAGACTATGGTCTGGAATAAGAAGTGTACAAGTAGATCTAAGGTATAATGTGGCATCTTTGGGGGCGTTGCTAGTTGAGCAAGAATTGATAAATGAGGAAAGAACGTACTAGAGTTGTGTGGTGTGAAGAAGGGTAAACGAGAGAATAAAATGAAAGTATGTTGAGAGGTTTGGTCGTGTGGAAAGGATGAATTATAGTCGGTTGGTTTAAGCGATGTTATAGTGGCGAGTGTATGGGAACCGACCTGGGAGATCGAAGAAAAAGTGATTGAGTCAGTAAACGAGTGCCTGGAAGAGAGAAATGTCAGTTTGGCATAGCGAGAATAAATGTGCATAATGAGAGAATGGCGGGTTTGTGAGGGTACATTGGCCCACCTGGGCCAAAGGATTAACCCTACATTGACGATTGTCCTGTGGGGTCCGTCGCAGTCTCGTGTAACCTCTAGGGTGGATTTTCTGATTGGCCGAGTTCTCACTAAGGTATAAATGAGGCGGTAAGGCTGGGCTTTTCGATTTTTGGTCAATATTCTTCTACGTAATATGGGTGTTGAGTGAGAGGAAGGTATACGGAAGGAAGTGGGTAAAATTAAGAGTAAATTAAGCGAACAAATGGATAAGATAAGTTGTAAGAGCGCTCCGCCACATAAATCAGTTGAATCGTGAACAATTGAAACTGAACAAATCTGGAGGAAAATGAAGGAAGCCTTTGTGCAAATGAAGGAAGCGGTTGTTGGATGTGCTAAAGTAGGAAGTAAGAAATGTTAACAGTGGATTGTGAAATGAAGAGGTGATGCAGCGGTTAAAAGGTAAAAAAGAAGCGTGGTTGAATGTACTAAAGCAAATGATGAAGTTTCTCGAAACAGAAAGATGCTGGAAGTAAAATAAGGAGAAAAAGAAATCTAAAAGTCATACGTTAAGAAAAGAAGAGGTAATGAACATTGAAGGAGATGAATGGAACTTACAAGGAATAGAAGCCTCTTCTGGAAGGAAGCGCGAAAGGTTAAGAATGAAAATAAGGAACCTGCGTAGAATAATGAATAGGATGGTGTTTTTGTAACTGATGAAGGGATGGAGGAGATGGAAAGAACACTTCGAAACTGCATAATGATTGGCAGTAAATGAAGAGTGATAGTGAATGTGTTTGGGTTTGATGGTGCAAGAAGGAATAGGTTATTTGGGGGATGAGGTTATTAAGCAAGGAGGAGAAGGGTAGAGTGAGAAAGTTGAAGAAATGGTAAATATTGCACCCAATTGTATTTATATATATATATATTATATATATATATATTATATATAGTATAAAATAGATATAATATATATATAATATAAATATTAATTATAATATATATAATAATTATTATATATAATAGCCTATATATAATATATATTAGTGTTGGTGCGTTACAAAATTTTAGTCCTATACCAGATGTAGAGAGTATTGGGATGAAGGGCATAATAAATATCAAACATAACCCCGGGGAAAAATTTGGAGCCGTTTTTGGCGCTCACGAAGACAACAGAAAAATAAAATAAAAGATATGCCCATAAATTATCCGTAATATAACAAATAAAAGAAGTAAATCAAATACGAAAAAGAAACTGCTGAGAATTTACTTACTGAGGTTTTCTGCAGCTGTATCTAAATCTGAATCTGTATAAGTGGCTGAGTCCTGAACAAAGGAGAACATTCGGCTTCGTCCTACTGGAAGGTTTAGTTTTTGGACGAGCCCGTCCTGTAGAATAACCGTCAGATAATGATGAATTTCCGATAAATGTTGAAAGCCGAATCGTAAAAGTACTTGAATGGTAAGAGGATGAATGGGAAATAAGAAAATAAAGAAATTAATAAAAGAGGGATAAACAATTATGTTTATTCTAAGAATGTAAAATATATACAAGAGAGGAATCCGTAGATTCCGGAAGGGAATCTGTGAGTTATCTCACTTTCGGCGACTGGATTCGGTCTACGTTCGGAAATATCGATGATAATTAATATTTGGAAACGAGAAACATTCAGCAAGGAAATCTGAATCGTAAGATGGTGTGAATCAGGATGGCTTGGTTTGGTTTGAAACTTCTTGTTCAGCTTTGCAAGAAATAAGTTCAGCAAGGGGAATTATATATTGTAGTGAGGTGAAACAGATACAATTAATATTCAAAAGAGCTCAACTTATTATTGCTGCTAAAACTATAATCCACTTCTGAGGTTGTCAATATTCTTTAAGTAGCAATGTGTCTTAAATAGCAAGTTGAACTTTGCTCCCAAGTAGCATGCTGGAACTAATGCCCAAGGATGGCAAGTTGATCTTTACTGGAACTTATGCCCCAAGGATGGCAATGAAAATCTTGCCCCCAAATAGCACCTAGAAAATGATGTAAAACACATTATATTTTTTTGTTATCAAAGTATGGGGTGCCAATTTGTTTAAACAGGAAGAGAAGTAAGTACATACCCTTATCAGCTTATGCTGTCTGAAAAGGGGTGCGCAACATTCACGAAGTTCTGAAAGAATTGTTTATCTTCGGATGTACAACTTTGGTAACATCAGTGGAACAAGCAGTTTAGCCACTAATGCTTTGTGTGTGATAACTTATAAAACATTATGTGGAAGT
The DNA here is from genome assembly GCA_015478945.1 of Trachelipus rathkii. Lineage (NCBI taxonomy): Eukaryota > Metazoa > Arthropoda > Malacostraca > Isopoda > Trachelipodidae > Trachelipus > Trachelipus rathkii. The sequence goes on from JABUQX010013555.1 coordinate 29,364, forward strand.
ATAGCATTTGTACAGAATTTTACTATGTGCTACCACTTATTGGTTGTCATACTTTAATAAGTATAGAGTTCTGCTTTGATATTTGATCAGATGGGTATTGACAAATTCAGATATTAATATCGTAACTTTTTATAAATTTGAAATTATTATTATTAACTTCCATGCCTAGGAAGTCAAAAAAGTGATTAATATACTCAGGAGAAAAATGGAGTTAGCAAACATGAAATGGACATAAAATAATAAAACCAGCAGTAATGGTGAGATAACACTTACATCCCCCCGCACCAAATCTAAACTCCCCACTTAGATTTTCTACACCGATTTTCTTAAGAAGGTTCAGAGGGCAGATTTGTACTGACAGAGAGATGTTATGTAAAAAAACAAAATTGTATCCTATATCAAACCAAACCAGAAACAAATATAAATACTAAATTATTTCAATGACCATCATTGATATCTGAAGAATCTAAGTAAAAACGAAGAAGGGAAACGGGGATAAACCGAAACTAAAGGGTGTGGAATCGAAGAACTATAGCTGAGAAGGTCAGATTCTTCGGAGAAGTAGATTTGTGACGGACCTTGTCGTCTCTTCCTTTTCCTACGCTATACGATGAATATATTGGAACAGGGAATCTCGTTGAGGAGCATTCATGTCTCTATAATGCGCCTGTTCTAAGATCAGCCTCATCCAAAACCTTATTATACACTGTAATCTTGAGTCCATTTCCCAAATGGGTCGAAAATCTGCATAGACGTGGATGGATAGTTGGTTGAGTGGTCATAGTGCGTGGGATAAGCGAAGGATGGCGGTGTAGTGCAGGTCTGTGATGAATAATATGATGACGGGAACTGAACTTTTCAGTGAAGGAATCGGTGAAATCTGTGACGAAGAATACTGAGGCTGAGGTGGTGGAATCGGCAGAAACACTTGATCCTGAGCATATACAGCATCTGATGACGGAAACTTGGATTCATTTGGGAACTACATAAATAATGTGGACGCTGGTGCATATGGAAACGGTGCAGCCACCCATGCGACTCTCTATATTGGTCAATGTGTTGGAAGTTGACGGTCGTACACCATGAACGACGGATCGGATTATGACCTCACGCTCTTCACTTCTGGTAGGTGGTGGTTGCTGTGATCCGTGGGGTTATATCCGTAGAAACACTCTGTAACGGACGTGATCTTTTGAGTGTAAAAAAGTTTTCCTATTTCCTCATTTTCCTCCATGAACTGGCGACGATTTTGATGGAGACCATCTGACAACGTGGGAGACTTTAGGAACATCTGCATCTTCCTCAGATATTGCCTGTGAGGCGGTGTTTGATCGTCTCTGCTGTCTTTTGCGATCCCATGGTAAGAAGTGTAATTATGATTCCCTCGAAGACAACACTTTTTACACCAAGTATATTTGGGAAACGAAAGATCTTCAAATTTATCGTAGGCGTTGATGGAGTGATCCCTCTTCTGGGAAGGAGACATCGTTGGGTCTTACTTCAGATAGTCAGAGAATTTAGGGCCCCAATCTTTAATAACCCGCCTTCAGTTGAAGGAATACAAATCCTGAACGGGTGATATCATCAATACACACGCACGTTAGGATTAGATTTTTTTGGCAAGTGTTGTGATGTGATCCTTTAAAGTAGGAACTCCTTCAATCGAAAAGTCTGGAACTGGCTCGAAAACGGAGGTTTGCCTTTGATTGACGTTGGAAAGGATTTTACGTTTCCAAGCCATTGGTGTAAGAGACCAAATGACAAGGAAATCCACTTTTCGAATCATTAAAGCTTCAACCCGAGCTGTCCACTCTAGTGTTTAAATCATTCTTTCTTCTTAAGAAACTTCTCTCCTGCTTGAAGATGGAAACCTCACTAGCTCCAATTGCAAGTAACACGAGCATAGTGACAATCAGCAAGTAGACAAGCTGGAAGAAGTGGATTAGACTTATTTTATTTATTGCATCTTTTTGTTGGATGTTTGAAAAAATAATAAACAAAATATCAAACTTGCTGAGAAAATAAAAAAAAATAACTAAAAGCTATCGTTAAAATTCTCAAGTTTCATTAAATTCACAAAGGATCTACAATAATGAACAATGAACAAGTTATTTAACTATTATTACAAATATTAATTAAGAAAATTTCACATATTTATTGATAATTACATTTAAGTAGCGACTATTAGTAATATAAGATAGTATATACTATATATATATAATATATATATATATATATATATATAATATATATATTATATTATACTTATATATATATATATAATATAATGAGCGAGAGGAACACGCTGGACATGACAAACGTACCGACTGGAAGGTGCCTCTCTCCACTCTTTCTCATAGAGTCGAAGGTCAAAGAATTAGAATATTTCGAAGGTCAAAGTAAAATACAACTTAGATTAATTTGTGGAGAAAAGCAGGGATTGAATCCTCCTATGCATAGCAACACTGACCATCAAGGGTAATAACAGAGCAGTCGGTTTCTCCGTAACGAGGAAGTTAGTTTGATTGCCGTAGGCCTCTTACTTGTAATGAAGTCTATGGTTACCAGTAGTCATATTCCATTGAACGTTGAAATATACAAACTGTAGATGAAGTAAGATGCTTCTTCAGTCGAAAGATAGCTAGATATAAAAGCTAATTTCCGGAGCTTTCTCGATGTTTAATCCGATAAAGTTCTCGAAGCTTAATTAAATAAAGATTTAACATTCATTGAAAGAATAATAATAATAAAGCATCAAAATCAAGGATAGTGACACTCTGGAAATTTATCTTTACTTAAATTTAAAATTAAGGTAAGTGGAGGTCTGTGAAAAGTTAATATATACCACAGTCCTACCGTATAATACATGAAATAATAAGAATTATGATTAAATAGAATCATGAATACACTTGGATGATAATTTCAAGTATCCAATGTTAATAATATAAAATATGTACACCGAGTCACAGACAGCTCTAGATCAGATACAGAAGTGGAAACCGAACTTTCCAATATTGCTCATCGCATATAAAACAAGGGAGAATAAGAACCAGACTCACATATTGTGAATAGATAATGACTTAACTGAATTTGACTGGTGGATGTTCCAAGTGGGGAGGATATTCAGATGAATCAACTCTGCTGAAGTACTCCAAGGCAGAGAAGACGCAGGCGCCGAACCCACGTAGAATGGCGAAGAGAAAGATCCAGAGTGATATCACAATCTGAACAATCCAACGACAGAAACAATCAGAATGAAATCCAACTTCAAAAAGTACCAAAAAATATTCGTCACTAATGAATCTCACTCAAGAGTAATCAGCGAAAAGAATGGCTCAGTCAGGAATAATCCCTGATATAGAACAAGACGATGGATTCAAGAATGAATCCCCGGATACAAACAAGTCGATGGATTCAGGAATGAATCCCCATTTTGAAACCCTATTAATATAAATAATAACTGTATTGGACTTTACTATCTCATTCTATATATCTGACAATTAAAGTACAACAATATAATCTATGTTATGATAAGGAACCTATCCCTAATATATCGCCAAGAGGCTTTCTCAAAATGGGAACTATGATGTCAAGGCTTTCCAGCAACAAACAGTAAACTGTAACAAAGTGTTAAGTTTACTATCTTTACATTAATACAAAAATTTTACAGTCATTACTTAAAATGGATTTAATCAAACTAAAATAAGGTTTTAGCACTGAACCCTTTGAAACAGCGTAGAAAGGCTTATCACTCTTTGTGGTAATGAATTTGGGACAACTAGTTTTTTACAACATTCTGTCTTCGGTGGCTATGTTGTTTTTATTAGTTTTTTAGATTAATCAAATAGACAAATATATAATCATAACCAATATACTAGAAAAGAAAAATATAATACTAGTATTCCTGAATACAAATCCAAGGTTATCATAATCATCGCAATATAATAAATAATATTCTAACTAACAGGTCGCTGGATCAAAATGATGGAAAACGTCAGACTGGTATATAAAATAACATTTCAAGGATAAACTTACCAGAATCAAAAATAGCGAATGCCAATTGAACCCCACAGGATGCATGATCATATCTCCCTATATCCCCCCACTAATTTAAACCCCACCTCATGTTCCACGTCGTTCGAAGAAAGACGAGGAAAGAGGCCAAAGAGCAAGAAACACGCGCGCAGAGAAGGATACCAGGACTCTCTAAATAAGCTATAAATAATTAAACAATAATTTAAATATTTTACTTTATACATTTTATTTCCATTTTTCTTGTTAATTTAAAATTAGATTTTCACATTTATGCATAGGGACTAAATAAACGTTTGATGAAACCATCCACAACAAAGAGAATTCAGTTTAAGGTTCTTGTTGATATAATAGGCTATAGGGGTGACAGTAGGTACTTCCCTTTAACAATGCTGTTATACAACCATCTATTAAGTCGGTCCCTCTGACGATATTTTTATCCGGCATTAGATTTCTCTTCATAAGAGAATTGAACATTTATTCACTGTGCTGGAATGTTCCCCGCATCTTTCTATGAGAAAACCCAGGATCTTCTATAAGTTCTGGCATACTGGTGTCTCAATCCCGACCATGCGTTTTTTAGTTGTACGCGTACGTATCTTGCCCAGGGGGACTGATAATAAACTTTGGATTGGGCATTCACCTTTTCCATAGCCTCAGTGATTTTCTTCCTAACGGGTTCATATGTGTTTAAACACAGGTTAAGTAACTATATATGGTGCGGCCTGAAAAAGAACAGTTTTTATTGCAATCCTCTTTGGAACTTCAGAAGAGCTCACAGCAAAAATGGCATGATGAATACTTAAATCGTCCGGTCCGGATACTCTGGGAAACCGACAGAGATGTTTCTAGATGTCTGTAACCACACCGAATCAATTCTGAAAAGCATCAAATATCCGGCAGTTATTGAGTCATGATAGAATTTCAAATTACAATAGACATGCATGAACATTTCCTATTCTAAAATAATTATTTTTTTTATAATAACTATCACAAAGCGAAAAAATGAATTAGAGTAAAACTAACTCATTTTGACTTCTTAATTTCTCAATAATTTTTAAAACCAAGAGTCACCCTATCTTGAGAAATCGAAAATTTTAAAACAATTTAATTGATAAGCATTAGGAATTTTTTGATTATAAAGGTTAATTAAAGGATATTTATTCTTTCCGATAGTCAAAAATAGCTGCTTGGAAAATTACCATAATTGTTCATTGAAAAACACGTCATACCTCAGCAATAATGAAACTTTTGCTCAATATGTAATCCTACTTGAAAAATAAATAATCTAGAAGTCTTTTCCTGTTAATTTTCATTCTCTACACATACAATTACGCTATGCGCAGTTGCGTCTAGATTTGAAGAGAGAGAGTCTGACTCATCCTAGGCTAATGCATCTATATTGAACTTCTAATATCTCCTTCCAAGGAACCAAGAAAATCTTAAAATAATTTTAAAAGCTCCTCACTCCACAAACCGTCATGAAACATCGGACAAGCTCGTTGGAGCCAGGAATCTGGTAGATATATATTGTACAATAGTCCATATTAGCTATATAACAGTTAAATATATATATATATATAATATTTAATCTATACTATTCATTTTTTTTGAGGTATGCGGGTTTCCCGATGAAGATATCACAAGCTAATAATTATTGAAACATACGTATATATTATATCTGGAAAATATGTAATGCCATTTGGTTAAATGAGGGTAGTAAACTCATTTACTCAGACTGTCCTAATATTTAGTCATAGTTTTAATCTTCAGTCGTGCAATCATACACGATGAAGAACCAGACCAAAGATAATTATGCAAGAATTCATTTACACAGGAGTTTTTCGTCACATTAATTTAAAAATGTTTGTGATCAGGCACCTAGAAAGCATAACATTCAAAACAGCTTCGATAGATGAAGATGTTTAGATCAATAGTTCATAAGGAAGTTACTTAAGAGATTAAGAAAGATGGGAATAAGATTTTGATAACTTATCTGTTTCATGATTTACAGATAAGTTTAATTGGCCAAAATATTTTATATTAATTTCAGTCAGCTAAAGTGACACAAGAACCGAAGAATCTTTCTCTGGCTTATTTACTTCGGCTCAGGACACATGTGTGTCATTGTATAACCACAGAGAAGAGGTTACTAAAAGACTGGTCCGGTCTTCATAGTGTACAACTCCAATGATTCGAGATGCAAGTTTATTCACTACTAGAGTAACTAGCAGATAGTTATAGTGAACCCCGGCAACAATGATTTAAATAACAGTTCACCCATCAGCGTTATTTCATATATTAAAGTT